>KQ992242.1:70092-85360 GCA_001598015.1 Dorcoceras hygrometricum
CTCCAAGATGTATGCATAGCTATCGGATCTCTAGCGACTCTCGATTTACCAATGGTCGTTGATCTGATCGGCCGTTTACTATCACGTGTCAAGATTGACCCATCAATGTTGAGTCGTGAAGGACGGTCCCCTTAACGTCCCCAATAATATGAGCCAACGTTAAAGGGAGTTCCAACCGACTCACAACAGTTGTCAATGGCGTGGACAGCTTTCCTGCATACATGACCCCCTCAATAATATGAGCCGGGTCATGTATACGGGTAGCATCGACGTACACTCATTGTTGATGGAAGGTAGGGTTGATTTAAACAATTTTAAATACCTTTTGTTTATCGAATAAACATTTTATCTTGATATAAGTTTTAAATCAAATTTAAAACGAGGGATTTTATTTTGAAAAACATTTTGGTCTCATGCATATTTAAATCTAATTTAAAACATGCAAACATGCGGATTCATTTAATCTATATATCAAATATATAAATAAACATTGGGATGATCGATCGCGAGAGCTATGCGGTCCGTGGTTGCCAGCCACGGACCTTGGTCCAATCCTATGGGTGATATGCAATATGCAATGCAATCCTATTACAATGCTTCCGGTTTTACAGATCTTCGGTCTTCAATATTCTTGATCGTCATTGTCCACCGTCTTCGGATGTCCTCCCACTAAATCTAGTAATTTTACATTTAAATTTACCATGACATATATGGGATACATTTATCAAGGGGTGGGAACGGGCCACAAACAGGCCCACTTTAAATGATAATCAAAATATTTACAGACCAAATCACAAAATCCTATCGCATACACCTAACAAATTGGGCACGGCTCTCGATCATCCCAATCATTAGATAATCTAATTAACATGCATAAATTAAATAATAAAATTATTTATCCACAAAATCATATTTTAATTACGAAATCGCATTTTATAAATAAAATCGTATTTTGTCGATAAAATCAAATTTTAATCAACAAAATCATATTTAATTTATAAAATCATATTTAAAAATTAAAATCGTATTTTGTAATTTAATTGCATCAATTTGGGCTTAAAAACAATTTTAGGCCCAAAAATCTCAAAATTTCAAAATCGACCAAAAGGGTACCGATATCGAATATCGGCCCAAAAACATCACGGGCTGCCCGAGACAGGCCCGAACTAAACCCTAGAAAACAAACCAGCCATCACGACATCGCCGGAGCATAGCCGGACGGCGGCCGCCGCCAACAAATCGCGCGGCGACAGCCGCACATCGTCGCGCCAAGCGCGACGCACGGCCGCGCGCAACGTCGCGTGCCCAGCAGGTGAGCGCCGGCCTGCGCAAAATAGCAGCCTGCGTCGGCCATCGCGCGAAGCAACAAGCGGAGCAGCGGCCAACGATTGGCCGTGATGCGTGACCAGCGCGCATCTCCTGCGCGTCCAGCAGCGCGCAACCATGCGCTGGACACAGGCCAGCGGTCGCGCGCCATGCGCGGCCAGCGCGCAGGCGTCGCGCGCGCTCATGCACGCGGAGATGATGAGGAGGCGCCGCCAATCGCGGCGGCGCCGTGGCCGTTGCAACGTCGATTTTGTTTTGTTTCGATTCTGAAAAATTGAAAGTTAGATACAATAAGGCAGCAATTGTATTGATCAGATCCGAGCCATAGCTCTGATACCACTGTTGGGGAACCGTGGTGGATCCGGATCCCGTCTCCCGGCGAGGCAGCAGAAGAACAAAATTAGGCCGGGAAACGTTCAATACAATTCAATAAAAACACAATATGAACCATTCATAGGGTGTTTAGTCAGTTACCTTGCTGGCGTCTAGGCTCCTGGCTCCGACCAGTTTCACGAGGAAACCGGCACTTCACGGCAGACGGCGGTAGATTACGTCAATCAGGTCCACGACCGGAAGGAGACTCCTTCGTCAGCCTGCACTAGAAGGCCTGACGAGATCAGCGCAGACGGATTCTCCTCGTCAAGTTGGCCGGAATTAATTCCGGCGAAGCAAGGCGGCGGCTGTGTACGGCGGCGCGTGGGCCATGAGGTGAGGAGAGGTGAAGGGTCGGAGGCTAATAGGGAGCTCTAGGGTTAGGTTTGAGTGTAATCAAGTGTTATGGTCAAAGCCTCTAAGTCTACTTAAGTAGACTAGTGATAAACTTGGACCGGCCCAACGGGCCCGGGTCCAACGTATGAACATTCGGTTCATCCCTATCACCGTGACTTCATCATAACTCCGATCGCCGATCAGATCGGACCGATCGACTCAGTTTCCAAAACTGAATACTATGATCTGAAAAACCATTTTTCATAGGTTTGAGTGTAATCAAGTGTTATGGTCAAAGCCTCTAAGTCTACTTAAGTATACTAGTGATAAACTTGGACCGGCCCAACGGGCCCGGGTCCAACGTATGAACATTCGGTTCATCCCTATCACCGTGACTTCATCATAACTCCGATCGCCGATCAGATCGGACCGATCGACTCAGTTTCCAAAACTGAATACTATGATTTGAAAAACCATTTTTCAGAACCCCAGTGCAAAATGACCGTTTTGCCCCTCAACAGTGGGAAATCACGATTTGACCCCTGTTGACTTTTAGGAAGTCGCACTCCCCAAAATCCTCCTCAAGTGCTCAACACATTGAGCTTAGTTTCCATGCGGGAATCTCGAATCCAGTACTTGTGTGACAATTAATGGTTCAGGGACACAGCTAGCCGCGGGCTCACAACCATTGCGGCTCCGAAATCATAATTTCGGACTTGCCCATCGGATCATGGTAAGAGCGTCTAGCAACATTGCCCCATGATCCCATAGGTATCACTGATAGTGCCTGCAAGAACCAGTTGGTCGTGGTTAGCGTACAGTACGGTCCTTTCAATCCATATATCCCGATCAGATCAACGACCATTGGTAAATCGAGAGTCGCTATAGATCCGATAGCTATGCGTACATCTTGGAGATCGAATAGTGACATCGCGAGTGTAACTAGGTAAACCCATTTACCTAAAACACTTCTAGTACTCTGGCCAGAGATTTATACACTATTATCCCCTCAGATAGCATAGGATATCCACGCATGTCTGCGAGCGGTGAATCCTCGACAACGATGCATCGACTCCTACACGCATCGGGGTCTCACCCAATCCCGCCGCCTAATGACCCCAAGTGAGTCGGCAAATGAGTCAAAGTGAGACGCCTATCATGTAGAGTCTCAATGACGTTTTGAGTCGTGAGGACTAATCAGTACAACCAAGACCTCGGACTTATCCACTCGACAAATGGTAACCACTTGGAAAGTCCGAACGAGGGTAGTTCGATAGGATCACCAGGTCCCTATCTATCTGCATGCTCAGAACATCACAATGTTCCCTACCAATGAAACATGGTACTTCGCATCGAAGATACTAGTCTCGAGCTCGGGCGGCCTTATCCTCATTTTGACGGCCCAATCGACTAGGAACTAATTCAGAATACACAGTGACTATTAGATGTGTTTCATGATAGCCGTCATACCCACTATCACATCTAGCATACACTATAGCGCATTATAGGTCTTTACTCAACGCAATTGTTAATCATCATACAACACAATGAAAGTAAAGAATGCCATAAACAAATGCGAATATCATATATAAAGATTGTCATATACAAGAGTCTATAAACCCACACGCCACAAGTTGGCTAGTTGGGCATCTACTCTAACACACTGGGGAGCTATACCAAATTTAGTACCATGGTACCTATTAGCTTGATCAAGCGAACTATAAGATTAAGAGACCACAGTCAAGAAACAGATTTCAAAGGAAAATGATTTTATTTACGAGCTGAATTTCTATGCATGAATTTTAAGTTTCTGCTTTTAACTGTTCTAAACTGTTATGAATTTCCTTCATATTTCAGTTCAGAAAATTACTTGAGTACAACTATTTTATATATGTGCTTGTATTATGTATTATTTGCTATTATCAGTTTTGTACTTGTTGAGTGTCAGGCCCCGTGCTAATTTCTCAATAAAATAAGACAATAAATCACATAATCGCGAAAGCATAAAACAGGGCTTAAAATTTTTTTCGAAATAGTTTGAGCCTGAACTCAAAACATACATTCAAAATATCATACTCAAAATACGAGTTAAATCAAACTCATACAATACAGGTAACAACAATATCTCAAATCAGAGATAGATCCCCAAATACAAGAAACATGGGGCATCCCCCGGCTCAATACATATCATAATATAACTGGGACTCAAGGGAAAGGGGATCGACCAGCTGGCGCTCCACTCAGTCCAGCCTGGTTATCTGAAGATCCTGCAAATGGGTAACACAGACCCAAACAACACAAAGGCAGGAAAACAAATACGAGGTCAAGCCTCAGTACGAAGAGCTCTAAATAAACAGCGACTCATAAACATGCAGTATCTAAAGTCATGAGATG
Source organism: Dorcoceras hygrometricum (assembly GCA_001598015.1). NCBI lineage: Eukaryota > Viridiplantae > Streptophyta > Magnoliopsida > Lamiales > Gesneriaceae > Dorcoceras > Dorcoceras hygrometricum. The sequence goes on from KQ992242.1 coordinate 74,521, forward strand.
CATGAGGCTATCAAGGAAATCGGATATCAAGACCAGCATATCAACTGGCAATCAAATCGGTCGAGCCTCTATACCCACACAGTAAAAATCAACCGACGGGAAATCATCGGTCCGTGATATTCCAGGCCCGTCAGCCCATCACAGCTCTATGGTATTCCGATACGACAACACAGTCGATCACCACTCCGATGATAGCGTTGGACCATTCCGCACAACTCAACAGTCTGCCGGTCACAACGTGGCTCTAAATCAGGTCATTAATCAATCAGAAGGCCCAATATGTATGCATGTATGCCAGTAAATTCATATCAGAATTCTAAATGAACAAAGTACGTAAACAGCACATATAACTCAATAATTCAGGCAGTTCACATAATCACAGTTTCACAGAAGCCAAACTCATAACTCCAATACTAGCAGGTCATGCTCGAAGCTGTTAATTCACGCTCAAATCATACCTTCACAGCTTAAATCTACCTCACAGATTTCTCCCAAGGCACGGCAATCACACGGCTTAAGCAACCAGATTTCTCCTAGCTCAACAAACACGGCAGAGACTTCCTGGAAGCTGAAATCTGTTACAAGGCTTCGAAAATCAGCTCAACGCAAGCACACAAATCTGAACCTGTGCACTCTAACACCTACGGCCAGAACTCTACTCAAGTTCTATACATCTACGCAGGTATTAACTACAAGAACAGAGCTCATAATAGAAGGAAATGCTCACCCAGAGACTTAAACCAACAGAAGAACCAACGGACTTCACGGCATGAAGACACAGCAACTTCGCACTTCTTCTCCAACGTTGATTCAGGGCCTCAAATGGGTAGCAATCGAAAGAGCTAAGCAAGGGGAGTTCAGCGCCACCAAAATTCGCTCAAAACAACGACGGAGAACGGCGGCAATCAACAGGAAAAGAGTTATGGTGAACAGTAGCTAAACAATGGTTTGAAGTGAAGAACAACAATCGGGAGAAAATATCACTAAGTATGGAATATGTTGAAATGGAACAAAGACCAATCCTTGCTGCTTATATACACGCGAAGAATCTGTTTAAAAATCCACCGACACTAACATAAGAATCGTAGCTGCTGACAGCAATGTGAACAGTGCGTAGCTGATGAAGAAATTTCCACCGACAAAATCAGTCGACAACGCTGTTAAACCAACCAGCAGTTGCATCTCCCAAAAAACGCTAAGCAAAACGGCGTCGCATCAACTTAACCAAACGACGTCGCATAGGACACGTCATCCTTTCTGTCGACAGCTGATCAACCAAACCAGCGACTGGGTAAAACAACGCAACAGATTCTTCAACAGTAAATGCCTAACGCGACCAACAGCTGACACCAGACATTACACCCAAAACGCTGCATTTCAACTAAATAAAACGACGTCGCACAACCACGTCAGCAAATCTGATGAACTAAACGCACGCGACTGCTGAATCTCTTGACGCTAACAAAACCGACAGCTGGTTCCTGTTCACCAAAACGTCGTCGCTTCAGGATCCCTTAGCGCTACCCAAAACGACGTCGCTCCGCACACGTCAGCAAATCTGATCAAAGCGTTACGCTACAACAGATCCATGCAAAGACAAAATGACGTCGCGCAACCTACGTCATCCTATCTGATGAACTCAACGCCCGCAATAGCAATCGCTAACGCTAAACCAATACGACGGGGCATCCACTAATATAACGACGGCGTTTTGCACCCGCTACAGGAACTTTCTGACAACGTCTAAAATAACACAAGCTCTAACAGACTTCACCTAAACGACGACGTCGCTGCCTCACGCTACAGGAACTTTGACTCTCATTGACGTCTGCTGGCAGAAACCACCAACTACCAAAACATTGGGACACTATCGAAATGGCGTCGTGCTAATTAATCTAAACGACGACGTTTAACATCCAATACAAAAACAATCGCTGCCAACAGACTTAACCAACGACTGATGGAAGCTCTCCCAAAACGCTAAACTATGGCATTTTGATCTCCTGCAACAACTGATACCAGCTTTCACCACAAAACCCGATTTATAACACAAACACCAAAATTACGGGGATTTCCAGAATTGCTTAAACACGATTAATCCAACAATTAATCTCATATAATTCAAAGTCTCACATTTCTCCCCCACTAAAAAGGATTTCATCCTCGAAATCAAACAACAATCCTGGAAACACAACACAGCAACAAAAAGCCAATACCGTAATTCGCCTAACACATGGCCAAGTGTTCAAGATAACTGAGCAAGCGAATAACAACACTAGGAAAGAGTTACAACCAAAGCTACAACTGCTGGGAATCTAGCACAACAGCTATTCAAACAGATGCGGCAACTCGCTCTGCATCTTTTCCTCCAGCTCCCAAGTAGCTTCTTCCCTGCCATGCTTGCTCCATTGCACCATCACAAACGGAATGGTTTTGTTCCTCAATTGTTTCTCTTTTCTATCAAGGATCTACAAGGGATACTCTAGATAGCTCAACGTCTGATCTAGCTCAACCTCGTCAGTTCTCAGCACATGAGACGGATCTGGCTCGTACTTCCTCAACATGGAAACATGGAAGACATCATGTAGAGAAGCTAATTCCAGCGGAAACAACAGCCGATACGCCAAAGGGCCAATCCTCTCAACAATTTCATACGGTCCGACGTAACGAGGGGCTAACTTTCCCTTGTGTCCAAAGCGCATAACACTGCGAAATGGAGAAACTTTAAGGAATACCTGATCACCAACCTGAAACTCCAGAGGTAGACACCTCTTATTTGCATAACTGGCTTGGCAATCCTGGGCAGCTTTCATACTTTGTCGAATTAGATCTACATGATCCTTCATTTGCTGCATAAAGTCTGGGGCAGATAGCTGATTCTCCCCCACTTCTTTCCAACATAATGGCGATCTGCACTTCCTGCCGTACAAAGATTTGCATAACTGGCTTGGCAATCCTGGGCAGCTTTCATACTTTGTCGAATTAGATCTACATGATCCTTCATTTGCTGCATAAAGTCTGGGGCAGATAGCTGATTCTCCCCCACTTCTTTCCAACATAATGGCGATCTGCACTTCCTGCCGTACAAAGCCTCAAACGGCGCCATGCCAATCGTCACTTGATAGCTGTTATTGTAGGAAAATTCCACCAAAGACAACGCGTCTTGCCAGCTACCTCCGAAATCCATCACCACAGCTCGTAACATATCCTCCAACTTCTGGATAGTTCTCTCAGATTGGTCATCTGTTTGGGGATGATATGCTGTGCTCATAGCCAATCTGGTACACAAAGCTGTTTGCAAACTCTTTCAAAAACCTGGAAGTAAACCTTGGATCTCGGTCGGAAACGATCGAAACAGGCACACCGTGCAATCTAACCACAAAGTACACGTATAGTTTCGCCATTTTCTTCAGAGAAAAGGTCATACCGTAGGGAATAAAATGTGCAGACTTCGACAGTCGGTCTATAACCACCCAAATAGCATCGCATCCTCTGCTGGTACGAGGTAGATGCGTCACAAAATCCATCGCTATGTGCTCCCAATTCTATTGGGGCACTTCCAAACTCTGAAACAGACCACCAGGTCTCATCCTCTCGGTCTTAACCATCTGACAGTTCAAGTAACGAGCGACAAAACCAGCAACGTCGCTCTTCAGGCCAGCCCACCAGAAGTGCGGCTTCAAAGCATGGTACATTTTCCGTGCACCAGGATGAACACCGTGTCTACTGCAGTGTGCTTCCCGAAGGATCTCCTCCTTCAAATCAATGAGGTTAGGCACAACCAACCTGCCACGAAACCTCAAGCAACCATCATAAGAAACATAATAGTCCTCAAGTTCTCCAGCCCTGACCTTCAACTTCAACTCGTGGATGGAAGGATCAGTCCTTTGAGCTGCTCGAATAGTCGAAACAATCTGTGGCTCCACTTGGAAGGAAGAAACCACAACACAATCCTCAGCCGGATAGAATCTCCAACCAGTAGTGTTAAGATGCTCCTGATCCTTAGAAATATACAACGAAGCAAGCATCTCACTAGCCTTCCTGCTCAAAGCATCGGCCACTACATTCGATTTCCCAGGCTGATACTTGATCTCACAATAAAAGTCCTTTAGCAGCTCCATCCAACGACGCTGTCTCATATTCAAGTCAGGCTGCGAAAACAGATACTGCAAACTCTTGTGGTCCGAGTACACCACAAATCGTTCACCGTACAGGTAATGACGCCAGATCTTCAACGCAAAGACCACAGCTACTAGCTCCAAATCATGGACTGGATAACGAGTCTCATGCGGTTTCAATTGCCACGAGGCATACGCAATGACTCGACCATTCTGCATCAAAACACAACCCAGCCCATTGAGCGAATCGTCAGAACAAACAACGAAACCACCTGATCCGGACGGCAGATCCATCACAGGTGCAGTAGTCAGCTTCTCCTTGAGCAATTGAAATGCATTCTCGCATTGCTCAGTCCACACAAACCGCTTGTCCTTCTGAGTCAATTGAGTCATTGGCTTTGCTATGCTAGAAACTCCCTCAATGAAACGACGATAATAGCCAGCCAGACCCAGGAAAACGACACGATCCAACCAAAACTCGCACTTGGAGAATTTAGCATACAACTGCTGTTCTCTCAACCTCTGAAGGACAACCCTCAAGTGCTCCTTGTGCTCCAAAGGAGTCTTAGAATATACCAAGATGTCGTCAATGAACAAGATTACGAACTGATCAATGAACTCTCGGAAGACTCGGTTCATAAGATCCATAAAGACTGCAGGTGCATTGGTCAGCCCAAACAGCATCACTAGAAACTCAAAATTTCCGTACCTTGTACGAAAAGCAGTCTTTGCGACATCTTGATCTCTTACCCTCAGCTGATGGTACCCTGAACGAAGATCAATCTTCGAATACACCGCAGAACCTTGCAGCTGATCAAACAGATCATCGATCCTCGGCAATGGGTACTTGTTCTTGACTGTGGCTTTATTCAACTGGCGGAAATCAATGCACATCCGCATAGATCCATCCTTCTTTTTCACAAACAAAATGGGCGATACCCATGGCGACATGCTAGGTCTAATGAAACCTTTCTCCAAGAGATCTCTCAACTGGTCCTTGAGTTCTTTCAACTCTGCTGGCGCCAATCGATATGGAGCTCTAGAAATCGGGGCGGTACCGGGCACCAACTCGATACTCAAGTCTATCTCACGCCTCGAAGGGAATCCAGGAATCTCATCTGGAAACACGTCGGTTAACTCTCGGACGATCGGGACATCGCTTAACTCTAAATGTGGCTCTTGGGAAACGTCAAGCGCAATCATGAATCCAGCATTATCCAGCGATAGCAGGCAAAACATCTCCATGGCAGACACCAGTGGAATCTTCGAGCGTGAATCAGCACCGTAGAAATCCCACTTCTCACCCGAATCAGGGCGAAACCTCACCACACCATGGAAGCAATGAACCGTAGCCTTATATCTAGATACTACATCCATTCCCAAGATGCAATCAAAAAAATCTCTAATTCCCAAAACTATCAAATCGGTCACTAAAACATGCTCATCAGACCTAATCACACAATGGAGAAGATCTCAACTCACGCTCATGCACAAACAGCTCAGGAATAAAGGAGTGTGATGCTTCAGTGTCAATCAATAATTGTGCTGGAAAACCAAATATAAAGCACGTACCTGCAATATCTATACCAGGTGTCTCCTCAGCCTGCTCTCTCGCCAAGGTATCCACCTGGGCCGGCTGCTAAGGAACCAAAGACTGTCCCCTCAACAAAGGACACACTCTAGCAAAATGTCCCGGTTGACCACAACGATGGCAAGAACCTCGAACTCCACGACACTGCGAAGTCTCATGCTTCCCTCCGCACTGTACACAGAACACACTGCCAGAACTATTGCCACCAGAACTCACAAAACCAGAGGAACTCGAATGAGATCGCTTCTTAAACTGTTTTCCTCAGGACCTAAACCTCTGACGATTTGATGGCTGTGACCCTGGAGGAGACTGAAATGGTTGCGACACGTCTTGCACAGGCTGAAAAATGCGTACCGTCTTCGGCTGAAATCTCACTAGAACTAACTACATCTCGCCTATCTGTCTCGACACATCCTCAACCCCTGCCTGCCTCTCATGACGACGCAAAGGTTCATTCTGTTGAATACCCTCATCACTAACCGAGGCCCTAGACTCCTCAGCGGAACGTCTAGCAGTCCTACCTCTACCTCTCCTCGGCAGCATCTAAACAATCTCAGGGTAATATCTCACAACAGATATAACATCAAGGCAGATAATAATCACGTAAGCCACAGAGTCAATCAAAAATCAAATCAAAACTCTGTTCCTAGACTCGAGTGTGATCAAAGGAAATCGAGCTTATCCCAGTTTAAGCTCTGATACCAAAAATTTCAGGCCCCGTGCTAATTTCTCAATAAAATAGCACAATAAATCACATAATTGCGAAAGCATAAAACAGGGCTTAAAAATTTTTTTCCAAATAGTTTGGGCCTGAACTCAAAACATACATTCAAAATATCATACTCAAAATACGAGTACTCAAACTCATACAATACAGGTAACAACAATATCTCAAATCAGAAATAGATCCCCAAATACAAGAAACACGGGGCATCCTCCGGCTCAATACATATCATAATATAACTAGGACTCAAGGGAAAGGGGATCGACCAGCTGGCGCTCCACTCGGTCCAGCCTGGTTATCTGAAGATCATGCAAATGGGTAACACAGACCCAAACAACACAAAGGCAGAAAAACAAATACGAGGTCAAGCCTCAGTACGAAGAGCTCTAAATAAACAGTGACTCATAAACATGCAGTATCTAAACTCATGAGATGCATGAGGCTATCAAGGAAATCGAATATCAAGCCCAGCATATCAACTTGCAATCAAATCGGTCGAGCCTCTATACCCACACAGTAAAAATCAACTGAGGGGAAATCATCGATCCGTGATATTCCAGGCCCGTCATCCCATCACAGCTCGATGGTATTCCGATACGACAACACAGTCGATCACCACTCCGATGATAGCATTGGACCATTCCGCACAACTCAACAGTCTGCCGGTCACAACGTGGCTCTAAATCAGGTCATCAATCAATCAGAAGGCCCAATATGTATGCATGTATGCCAATAAATTCATATCATAATTCTACATGAACAAAGTACGTAAACAGCACATATAACTCAATAATTCAGGCAGTTCACATAATCACAGATTTCACAAAAGCCAAACTCATAACTCCAATACTAGCAGGTCATGCTCGAAGCTGTTAATTCACGCTCAAATCGTACCTTCACAGCTTATATCTACCTCACAGATTTCTCCCAAGGCACGACAATCACACGGCCAAAGCAACCAGATTTCTCCTAGCTCAACAAACACGGCAGAGACTTCCTGGAAGCTGAAATCTGTTACAAGGCTTCGAAAATCAGCTCATTTCAAGCACACAAATCTGAACCTGTGCACTCTAACACCTACGGCCAGAACTCTACTCAAGTTCTATACATCTACGCAGGTATTAACTACAAGAACAAAGCTCATAATAGAAGGAAATGCTCACCCAGAGACTTAAACCAACAGAAGAACCAACGGACTTCACGGCACGAATACACAGCAACTTTGCACTTCTCCTCCAACGTTGATTCAGGGCCTCAAATGGGTATAAATCGAAAGAGATAAGCAAGGGGAGTTCAGCGCCACCAAAATTCGCTCAAAACAACGGCCGAGAACAGCGGCAATCAACAGGAAAAGAGTTACGGTGAACAGTAGCGAAACGAGGGTTTGAAGTGAAGAACAACAATCGGGAGAAAATATCGCTAAGTATGGAATATGTTGAAATGGAACAAAGACCAATCCTTGCTGCTTATATACACGCGAAGAATCTGTTTAAAAATACACCTACACTAACATAAGAATCGTAGCTGCTGACAGCAATGTGAACAGTGCGTAGCTGATGAAGAAATGTCCACCGACAAAATCAGTCGACAACGCTGTTAAACCAACCAGCAGTTGCATCTCCCAAATAACGCTAATCAAAACGGCGTCGCATCAACTTAACCAAACGACGTCGCATAGGACACGTCATCCTTTCTGTCGATAGCTGATCAACCAAACCAGCGATTGGGTAAAATAACGCAACAGATTCTTAGTAAATGCCTAACGCGACCAACAGCTGACACCAGACATTACACCCAAAACGTTGCGTTTCAACTAAATAAAACGACATCGCACAACCACATAATCAAATCTGATGAACTAAACGCACGCGACTGCTGAATCTCTTGACTCTAACAAAACCAACAGCTGGTTCCTGTTCACCAAAACGTCATCGCTTCAGGATCCCTTAGCGCTAACCAAAACAAAGTCGCTCCGCACATGTCAGCAAATCTGATCAAAGCGCTACGCTAAACAGATCCATACAAAGCCAAAACGACGTCGCGCAACCTACGTCATCCTATCTGATTAACTCAACGCCCGCAACAGCAATCGCTAACGCTAAACCAATACGACGTCGCCTCCACTAATATAAACGACGGCGTTTTGCACCCGCTACAGGAACTTGCTGGCAGCGTCTAAAATAACACAAGCTCTAACAGACTTCAGCTAAACGACGACGTCATTTCCTCACGCTACAGGAACTTTGACTCGCGTTGACGTCTGCTGGCAGAAACCACCAACTACCGAAACATCGGGACACTATCGAAACAGAGTCGTGCTAATTAATCTAAACGACGAAGTTTAACATCCAATACAAAAACAATCGCTGCCAACAGACTTCACCAACGACTGATCGAAGCTCTCCCAAAACGCTAAATGACGGCTTTTTCATCTCCTGCAACAACTGATACCAGCTTTCACCACAAAACCTGATTTCTAACACAAACACCAAAATTACGGGGATTTCCAGAATTGATTAAACACGATTAATCCAACAATTAATCTCATATAATTCCAGGTCTCACATTGAGCCTCTAGGCTCACTACATTTGACTGGTGCAGATAACGTCGATACAGAGGTTAAGGGTCTGGATTCCTGAGTTGGCAGCGGTCGGTTGATGCAAAACCAGTGACCAAGCATTTCTACAGCGTTAAGATGAGAAAAACAGTTTTGGCTTTTGAATTAGGATTTCAGTTTTCAGCTTTGAGATAATTATACTCTATTTTACTTAGTTCAGTTTTGGAAGAATACTTAGTTTGATTTGTTGTGGACTGAATACAGTTTTAAATGATTCCAGTTTATGTGATTTAGTGGTTTTCTTTAAATCTGTTTACCGTTCCGCAATCTTAAGCTTTCAGTTTATTGTTTCTAAATTCTTACACATTTAATTTATTAGAAAAATATTTGAGTGAGGTTGAGGGCGGTTTCAAGTCTACTATAATGATTCTTTGTTTAAGCTCTCGGCTGTGCACCAGCTCACCCTGGGCAAGCTCTCAGCCCTTACACCATCTTCCACATGTGTATACCGGCTCTCGACTATTGCACATGCTCTGTCTCTCTTTTTTGTGTTTCGAGCATATATTTCGATGTGTGCATGCTTGTATTCTTCGTTTCAATCTTCTGTGTATATGTAGCATTTTACCGTTAGAGAGATCCCTTATTTTGTGTCTGTCAATCTGGTCTTCAGACATGACATAAGGCACTTTCCACTTTCGACTTTCAACGATTCTTTCCTATTTTGGCGAAATTCAAAGGCTCTTTCAGCTCGGACAAAATACAGCTTTGTCATCGCTTGTTCTGTTCATTTCTCGTATGATTTGCTTGACTTTTTTTGACCAGCTCTGACTTGATCTGCTACACTTGTGAGACCTGAAAAGTTAATTAAGATTAATTGTTTGGATTAATCGGATTTTTGAGATTTCATGGTGATTCAGATCTCTGTTTGGAAGTTTGGTTGGTATTTTCGGGTCAGATTTCACATTTTAAGCAATTCTGGAAGTTTTCGTATTTTTGGTATTTTGTGGTGAAAGCTGGTTTTGTTGTGGAAGCTGTTCGGTAGTGAAAACCAGTCGCAATGCGTAATTGCATCGCGGTAGATCGAAACGCCGTAGTTTTGCATTGAGTAATCAGTCGTTGGCAAAGTCTTCCAGCAGATAGTATTTTAGGCGTGCATTGGGTAGGCTCTGCCAGCAGCAACGCTTACGTGGATTTCAGCAGAGAGCGCTAGGGAACTTCAAAACGGTGACGTTTTGTGAGGTATCTGCTGGGTAATATCTGTAAGCAGTAAGTTCCTGTAGCGGGCATTAAACGTTGTCGTTTGGATTATTGTAGGCGACGTCGTTTTGGTTAGCACTGGGGGACCAGCTTGCATTTGTGTAGTTCGACAGATTTGCTGACGTGTGCGAAGCTACGTAGTTTTATTTAGTTGGAACGCTGCGTTTTGATGTCACGTCTGGTACCAGCTGCAAAGATATGTTGCGTTGTGTGAGGAATCCAGTCGCTGGTTTTGGGTGACCAGCTGATGGCAGATACGATGACGTAAGCTGTGCGACGTCATTTTGTTAAGTCGATGCGACACCGTTTTGCTAGAATTGTTTAAGAGATTCAGCAGTTGGTTTGCTTTGCATCTGCTGGTTGTATATTAGCGAGTATCGACTGGTTTTGTCGGTGGGATCTATTTTCAGCAGTCAAGATGTGTGTATATATAGGAAGACTTTGTCTTCGATTGATTCATTAGATTCCCATACTTAGCGAAATAATCTCTCGATTGTTGTTCTTCGCTTCGAACCCTGGGTTACTGTTCACCGTGAGTTTCTCCGGCAAATTCCCGTCGTTTCCGGCCACCGTTTGGTACGTTTGAGGTAGC
>KQ992242.1:118689-135546 GCA_001598015.1 Dorcoceras hygrometricum
CAATGATTCAACCAGCAGCTACCGATTTCTCAGTTATCAAATTCTAATATTACTGCTATTTCGAGAAGAACGTTCATAACATTTCTGGAATTGAATTCGAACCCTCAGTATATTTAAAACATCATAACTTTTTGGAAATCATACTGGAAGCATCATAAACATCAAAAACATCATTTTCGAACCCATCTTTTCTTTCCTTTTCATGTCTAAATTATTTCAATATGAACTTTAAATATGTCTACAATAAACAGGCAAGCAGATCCATTAAAACACAATATATGCTTCAAATGGTGTAGAAAAAGATCAGCTTTTACGTGCCTTGATTTGAAGCTTTGCAACCACAGCTATTTCCTGCAGAATCCTCCCTTTTTAAGCAACACACAAATTCTTCTTGAAATTTCTTTGAAGAACACTTTAAAACTTTTCTTTGCAAATGATACAAATCTTACTTTAGAAACAAGTATATGAAAGGGATTAGTGGCAAGCTACTTTTGAAATCAAGCATGACACACTCCTAAAAGTTAGTAAAATTCCCTCCATATTATTTTAATTTGTAAAACACCAAACCCTTTTCAAAAGAAATCATTTTACCTCCTTAAAATATTTTACAATCAATTTCAAACAAACTTGTGCATTGCTCTTTGGAGTTACCTGCTGGTATCAACCGCAGCGCACCATTACCTGCTGAAATCAATAAATTCAGCAGATACATAATATTTAAAATTGCCAATTGGCCCATAAGATTAATAGAATGCACACATGTGGTCCTATGGATTTTGGGGCGTTACACCATGTCTCCAAGTTTATGAAAGAAAGAATGTTTATGAACGTTGATGTATTGATGATTCCTTTAACTCAAGTTATGTATGTTCAGATGTCTGCCTGCGTTAAATGAAATTGTTATCATTCAGGTTTTGCTTGCTGAGCCCCTAGGCTCATTAGCTTTAAAATGGTGCAAGTTCGACAGCTGAGGAGGGAACGGGTGGTGAAGTCTGACAGCAGCTGCGTGGTGTTGTGTTTGTCAATGGCCAGCGTTTTCCGTGTCAAGTCTGATGTTATTTCATCTTTTGTAGAGACTGTATTAAATCAGTTGCAACAGTAGTAGTTCATATAGAATATCAGCTGTTGTACACTGCAATTGCAATATATATAATAGAATCTGTTTTCCGCAAAATTGTTTGTCAACAGTTGGTGCGCAAGTGTTTAAATGTTTGTCAGCTTTTGTATTCTTGTTTCAATTTCTTTTTAAGTTATAAGAAATACAGCTTATAACAAATTGTCTTTCAGCCCTTTTTTTTATTCGAAAATTTTTATTTACCCCAATTTCGTGACCCCGTGGGTTTGGGCGTCACACTCCCAGTTGTTGAAAAGCTTTTGTAAAATTTCTGACATTATGTCCTTGTTGCCCTTTCATCGTGCATAGGTAGGTGAGTTCATTGAATGTTCTTCGTACTTGCTCTGAAACCGATGTAGACATGTCGAAGCAAATCAGTTTGAACTTCTTTAATTTAATCTTCAAGAATGCTCGTGTTCAAACTGCTTTGTCGTGATCTGAGCTGAAGGCCTCTGAGCTGATCTGCTCTGAGCTGTTCTAATCTGAGTCTTTTGCTTCTTCTTCCTCTCATCTTATCTCCTCTCAGCTGATCTTATTATGACGCTCTCTCTAAGCTGTATTTTGCTCTAAGCTGCTTCGTTTATCTCTGTTCTGCTCTGAGCTTTTTTGGACTTGCTCTGAGATTCCATCTTAGACCTTCTGAGCTGATCTGATCGATGTTCTAGTTCGTTCAGCTCTCAGCTGAACTGCTCTGAGCTGTAATCTGAATCTGAAACGAACCTAACTCTAGAAATTTTTTTAAAGTAAAGTACGGAATAAACATTCTTTAAAATATAATTCAACCATTAAAATCTTTCCTCAACGTAGCTGGCATAAATGAATAAATATCTCAAAAAGAACAAATCCTTCACTCGGGTTTACAAATCAAAGTAAACATGTTGTATTTGAAAATGTCTAATAAAATAAAATCATTTGAAGTGGTCACGGGGTAGCAGCTGCAGCGGACGGTCAGAGGTCCTCACCTCCAGTCGGCATAAAATCAACAGCAGGATCACCTGCACCATTTAAATTTAGTGAGCCTAAAGGCCCAGCATGCTCTATCTGATAATAACGAAGCACATATTATAAAACCGCACGCAAGCACATAAATATCATAAATAACTCAAAAACGTGCATGCATGAATAATCATAAATCATGATTTAAAAACAAGTCATAATAGTGCATAGTCGTATATCATAGCATAATGAGGCATGAACATAACATAAAAGTCGTACGAGTCGTATCCATGATGTGTGGGCATTATATATTAACGATTGATCAATCATTAAAACCAACGTATGCGGTGATGCGGTTCACTCGATCTTTCTCGGGATTCGCAACACCTCTATGCTGTCACTTCACCATTTCGTGAACACATGGATCCATAAGCTCATTATAACATTAACAGAGGTTCATCGGGCCCGGTATCCCGACTACACTCATCATTACTTGCCACAAACCACTTCAATCCCTCAAAATATTTTCTTTTCTTTCATGCCTTAACATTTCGTAAAACTTTCATGATGCGTGTACATTATAAAATATGCAGCTTAAAAGATTTAGCCCTTCAATATATATTTAATTTTTCTTTAAACATTAACATATCCATATACGTAAAATACTACATATATAATTAAATATATATTTACGGGCTTCTACATTTTTTCTTCCCCGATCAAGGACTGATTCAAGAGATTGACCCACTAACTCTAAGCCCAAAAGCCTAAACATGGTCTTAAACTGCAACTCAACCCCAAAACTCGAACTTGACCCATAAACTCAAAATTAAATTTCAAAATTGATAAACTCGGTCCTACAACTTAAAGCCAGACATTAAAATTTAACAAATATCAGTCCCATTGACTAAAATCAGACATTAAAATTTAATACAAATATTGGACCCATAAGTTTAAAGAAGTTTAAACTTTAAAAGTTTGACTTAAAATATTCGGTCCATTACACTTAAAATCGGACTTTAAACTTTAAAATAAAAATATCTGGTCCAAAAATAAAATAACCCAAACCCAACTTAAAATAATTGACCCGGTCCCCAACTGACCCGGCCCGATTCAGTTGAACCGCCCCAACCGGTCCAGCTGAACCAGCCGAAACACACGCAAACCCTAGCCACCACCGCCTAGCATTCACCCGACTTCCAGCCCTCCAACCGTGCTGTTTCGACCGCCCTTGGCCAGAGCCCTGTCGGCAGGACCACCCCCTGGTTTGGTCAGCACCCTTGGCTGAGCCGCAACTCAAACCATGGCCTGCATGGCTCGGTCGAGGCACACAAAAACGACGAACGAGCGGCACTCGTGGGATGCGGCCATCATGTCGGCTTTGGCTCGAACAGGTTGTTGAGCAACCTCCACCTAGCCACGGACCATCATCAGACCACCCTGAACCAAACCCCAGCCCTTTGAACCGTCCATGACCGAAGCACATCAAAGAATTTATCATAATCGTGGTAAAAACTCGTTATCAATGCATGGGTCGCAAACAACAACAATAAATCGAGTCTTCACGCATACAGATCATGCAACATCTCATGAAAACAGTATATAATGATTTAAATGGCGAGAAAAATGGAGAATCGATCATGCCTTACACGTTACCGGAGCGAAGGACACGAGATTGAAACGATCAAACCTTGAAATCACACCAAGAAAAGCCGATGGGACTCGAACAAGAGGGGTGGCGGCGTGAGGTTGAGAGGGGAGCACTTAGGTTCCAAAAAATTGGAGTTGAATGAATTAATGATGTTGCAAAAGACCCCTCCAAATATTTTAATTAGGAAAAATAAAAGAGTTTTCTTCTCAATAACCCCCACTAATTAAAAGTGCTGATTAAAACTCAAAATTAAACTTTAAACTTGTAATTTTTGTAATATAAAATTTTCTAATTTTTAAAATATAGTAAAGTTCATTAAAATAGCCCATATAGGCGAAAAATATTCCCCTCGACAAATGTACATAAAATATTGTTTCTCGTAACTATTGCTTAAAATAATAAATTTTTCTCTAAAAAATCCGAGGGCTTAAAAATTTAAATAAACTTACACCTCGGTCGTCTCCAATCTCGTCCACGCGTCCGGAACTCGATCAGGCTAAAAATGTCATGAACATCTTAAAATATTAAATTATCACTTTAATCATATAAAATGACATATAATTTCTAAAAACTAATTTTTTCCCCTAGTCATGCACTCACTCTCACGTAATCAGGATTCTGGGCGTTACAACTCTCCCCCCTTTAAAGAAATTTCGTCCCCGAAATTAAGTTACATGCCGAAAAGCTCTGGATAGCGCGTCTGCATATCGGTCTCGGTCTCCCAGGTAGCCTCATCCTCTGAGTGATTCTGCCACCGGACTTTGATCATCGGAATACTCCGCGCCAAAAGCCTGCGTTCCTCTCTTGCCAAGATCTGGACAGGTCGCTCCTCAAAGGATAGATCTGGTGCTAACTGAAGCAGCTCAAAATCTAGCACATGCAACGAATTCAGGACATACTTCCGTAGCATCGATACATGGAACACATTATGCACTGCTGATAGACTAGATGGTAGTGCTACCCGATACGTCAACGTACCAACCCTATCCAAAATCTCAAATGGTCCAATGAATCTCGGGACTGATCTTGCCTCTCCGACCAAAACACATCACGCCCTTCATGGGCGATATCCTCACGAATACGTGATCCCCTACGGCCAACTCCATATCTCGTCGTCTACGATCGGCATAACTATTCAGACGACTCTGGGCTGTCCTCATCCGATCTCGTATCCTGGTCACAATGTCCGCTGTCTGCTGCACCATCTCTCGTCCAGTCAATATTCTCTCACCAACCTCGTTCCAGTGCATGGGAGACCTACATTTTCTCCTGTACAGAGCCTCATAGGGAGCCATCCCAATCGACACCTGAAAGCTGTTATTGTACGTGAACTCTACCAATGGCAATCTAGAATCCCAAGTACCCTGAAAGTCGCATGCCCTCAGCAAATCCTCTAGAACCTGGATGAATCTCTCCGACTGTCCATCTATCTGAGAGTGAAAAGCTGTACTGAATAGTAACTTAGTCCCCAACGCGATGTGCAAACTCCTCCAAAATGCAGATGTAAACCTGGTGTCCCAATCTGACACCATAGAGACTGGAATTTCGTGCGGCCTAACAATCTCTCTAATGTAAAGCTTTGCATATTGTGTCAAGTTGAAAGTAGTCTTCACCGGTAGGAAATGCACGGACTTGGTGAGTCGGCCCACAATCACCCAAATCGTTGTGTAGCCTCTGGGACTCCTGAGTAATCCAACCATGAAATACATCGTAATGTTCTCCAATTTCCAGTCAGAGATAGGAAGTGGCTGAAGTAATCCTGCTGGTCGCTGGTGCTCTGTCTTGACCTGCTGCAGTTGAACCGCCCCAACCGGTCCAGCTGAACCAGCCGAAACACACGCAAACCCTAGCCACCACCGCCTAGCATTCACCCGACTTCCAGCCCTCCAACCGTGCTGTTTCGACCGCCCTTGGCCAGAGCCCTGTCGGCAGGACCACCCCCTGGTTTGGTCAGCACCCTTGGCTGAGCCGCAACTCAAACCATGGCCTGCATGGCTCGGTCGAGGCACACAAAAACGACGAACGAGCGGCACTCGTGGGATGCGGCCATCATGTCGGCTTTGGCTCGAACAGGTTGTTGAGCAACCTCCACCTAGCCACGGACCATCATCAGACCACCCTGAACCAAACCCCAGCCCTTTGAACCGTCCATGACCGAAGCACATCAAAGAATTTATCATAATCGTGGTAAAAACTCGTTATCAATGCATGGGTCGCAAACAACAACAATAAATCGAGTCTTCACGCATACAGATCATGCAACATCTCATGAAAACAGTATATAATGATTTAAATGGCGAGAAAAATGGAGAATCGATCATGCCTTACACGTTACCGGAGCGAAGGACACGAGATTGAAACGATCAAACCTTGAAATCACACCAAGAAAAGCCGATGGGACTCGAACAAGAGGGGTGGCGGCGTGAGGTTGAGAGGGGAGCACTTAGGTTCCAAAAAATTGGAGTTGAATGAATTAATGATGTTGCAAAAGACCCCTCCAAATATTTTAATTAGGAAAAATAAAAGAGTTTTCTTCTCAATAACCCCCACTAATTAAAAGTGCTGATTAAAACTCAAAATTAAACTTTAAACTTGTAATTTTTGTAATATAAAATTTTCTAATTTTTAAAATATAGTAAAGTTCATTAAAATAGCCCATATAGGCGAAAAATATTCCCCTCGACAAATGTACATAAAATATTGTTTCTCGTAACTATTGCTTAAAATAATAAATTTTTCTCTAAAAAATCCGAGGGCTTAAAAATTTAAATAAACTTACACCTCGGTCGTCTCCAATCTCGTCCACGCGTCCGGAACTCGATCAGGCTAAAAATGTCATGAACATCTTAAAATATTAAATTATCACTTTAATCATATAAAATGACATATAATTTCTAAAAACTAATTTTTTCCCCTAGTCATGCACTCACTCTCACGTAATCAGGATTCTGGGCGTTACAACTCTCCCCCCTTTAAAGAAATTTCGTCCCCGAAATTAAGTTACATGCCGAAAAGCTCTGGATAGCGCGTCTGCATATCGGTCTCGGTCTCCCAGGTAGCCTCATCCTCTGAGTGATTCTGCCACCGGACTTTGATCATCGGAATACTCCGCGCCAAAAGCCTGCGTTCCTCTCTTGCCAAGATCTGGACAGGTCGCTCCTCAAAGGATAGATCTGGTGCTAACTGAAGCAGCTCAAAATCTAGCACATGCAACGAATTCAGGACATACTTCCGTAGCATCGATACATGGAACACATTATGCACTGCTGATAGACTAGATGGTAGTGCTACCCGATACGTCAACGTACCAACCCTATCCAAAATCTCAAATGGTCCAATGAATCTCGGGACTGATCTTGCCTCTCCGACCAAAACACATCACGCCCTTCATGGGCGATATCCTCACGAATACGTGATCCCCTACGGCCAACTCCATATCTCGTCGTCTACGATCGGCATAACTATTCAGACGACTCTGGGCTGTCCTCATCCGATCTCGTATCCTGGTCACAATGTCCGCTGTCTGCTGCACCATCTCTCGTCCAGTCAATATTCTCTCACCAACCTCGTTCCAGTGCATGGGAGACCTACATTTTCTCCTGTACAGAGCCTCATAGGGAGCCATCCCAATCGACACCTGAAAGCTGTTATTGTACGTGAACTCTACCAATGGCAATCTAGAATCCCAAGTACCCTGAAAGTCGCATGCCCTCAGCAAATCCTCTAGAACCTGGATGAATCTCTCCGACTGTCCATCTATCTGAGAGTGAAAAGCTGTACTGAATAGTAACTTAGTCCCCAACGCGATGTGCAAACTCCTCCAAAATGCAGATGTAAACCTGGTGTCCCAATCTGACACCATAGAGACTGGAATTTCGTGCGGCCTAACAATCTCTCTAATGTAAAGCTTTGCATATTGTGTCAAGTTGAAAGTAGTCTTCACCGGTAGGAAATGCACGGACTTGGTGAGTCGGCCCACAATCACCCAAATCGTTGTGTAGCCTCTGGGACTCCTGAGTAATCCAACCATGAAATACATCGTAATGTTCTCCAATTTCCAGTCAGAGATAGGAAGTGGCTGAAGTAATCCTGCTGGTCGCTGGTGCTCTGTCTTGACCTGCTGACAGGTCAAACACTCGGATACAAATCGCCTGATATCCTTCTTCATCCTCGACCACCAATAAAGAGTCTCCAAATCCCTGTACATCTTCGTACTCCCTGGGTGGATGGAGTACGTCAATGCATGAGCCTCTGATAAGATCTCAGCTCTCAACTTCTCTGTATTTGGCACCCACATACGACCTCTGAAACGAGTGATCCCATCCTCAACTGTATACAGACTCCGACCTCTGGCCTCATCTCTCTGTCTCCACTGCTGTAACTCCTCGTCAGTGGCCTGTCCGTCCCTAATCCGATCTTGAAGAGTCAGCTGAACTGTGAACGCTGCTAGACTGGGCGCACAGCCCCATGAAAAAAACTCCAACCCGAACCTCTGAATCTCAGTCTGTAGTGGTCGCTCGACTGATAAACATGCCACCACTGAAGTTTTCTGGCTCAAAGCGTCTGATACTACATTAGCTTTACCCGGATAGTAGCTAATGTCACAATTGTAGTCCTTAACTAACTCCAGCCATCTGTGTTGCCTCATATTCAGCTTTTTCTGTGTGAAAAAGTACTTGAGGCTCTTATGGTCGATGAAAATCGGACACTTCTCAACGTACAAGTAGTGTCTCCAAATCTTCAGTGTGAACACTACTGCTGCAAGCTCCAGATCATGCGTCGGATAATTCTTCTCATAACTCTTCAGCTGTCTCGATGCATATGCAATGAATTTGCCACCCTGCATCAGAACTGCACCTAAACCTCTCAAGGAAGCATCTGTATACACCACAAACTCTTCCTGATCTACCGGCATCGCTAAGACTGACGCTGATGTGAGAGACTCTTTCAACTTATCGAAACTCCTCTGACACTCGGGACTCCACACGTATTTCACATTCTTCTTGGTCAGGGCTGTCAAGGGCACTGAAATCGAAGAAAAGCCCTTGATGAACTTACGATAATATCCGGCTAAACCCAAGAAACTGCGAATCTCTGTTGCATTCTTCGGAATCCCCCAGTTCTGTACTGCCTCGAATTTTGATGGGTCGACTGAAATCCCATCTCTAGAAATGATATGCCCCAAAAACGTCACCTGCTCAAGCAAAACTCGCACTTACTGAACTTAGCGTACAATTTGTGCTCTCTCAGTGTCTGCAGTGCGATCTGCAAATGCTGTCTATGCTCTTGGAAGCTCCTGGAGTAGACTAAGATGTATTCGATGAATACGATGATGAACTGGTCTAAGTACTATCTGAAGACCCGGTTCATCAAATCCATGAATATTGTTGGGGCATTCATTGGTCCAAATGGCATCATAAAAAACTCGTAGTGGTCGTAACACGTTCGGAATGCAGTCTTGGACAGATCTCCTATCTGACCCGTAACTGATGGTAACCAGATCTCATATCAGTCTTGGAGAAAACCGAAGCCCCTACAACTGATCAAACAGATCCTCGATCCTCCGTAGTGGGTACTTGTTCTTTACTGTAACCCGGTTCAACTCCCGGTATTCGATGCACAGCCTCATACTACCATCCTTCTTTTTTACGAATAATACTGGTGCGCCCCATGGAGAAGAGCTAGGGTGGATAAATCCCTTGTCGAGCAACTCCTGAATCTGCTCCTTCAACTCTTTCATCTCGGTAAGAGCCAGACGATACCGTGCCTTAGAAATGGGCACTGTACATGGTGCCAACTCAATCGAAAACTCCACCTTCCGCTCCGGTGGAACTCCCATAACGTCATCGGGGAAAATATCTGCAAAGTACCTGACTACCTCCACCTTAGATAGTGAAGGGCCTGCTGAATCCACTGAGGTGGTAACATTGGCCAAGAACGCCTGACACCCAAGCTCGACTAGCTTCCTAGCCTGTAGAAAAGAGATAAATCTGGGCTTCCGTGGTCCCTTCGCTGCTTCAAAGAGGAAATTATCATGTCCTGGTGCCCTGATCGTAACTGACATCTGGTGAAAATCGATCACTGCTCCATACTCGGTCAACCAGTCCATCCCTAGAATGAGGTCGAATCCCGACATTGGAAGTACGATCAATTTTGCCCTGACTGCATGACCCTGAAACATCATCACCAATCCCTGAACAACACTGGTCATCGTTAACTCCTCCCCTGACAGGATCGTCACTGGGAGAGCCACACCCAAGCTCTCCAGGATAATAATCATCCTCTGAATGAACGCACTCGGGATGAACGAGTGAGCCACCCCTGAATCTAGCAATACAATGGTAGTGACACCCAAAACACGGATCCTTCCTGTGATCAGTGTCATGTCTGGGTCTGCATTCTCCGCCTGCATCACGTATACACGACCCGAGAACTGTCTCTTCTTAGGGCAATCCTTAGAAATATGCCCGGTTCCTTGCAATGGTAACGCGTGCCTGACCCTGCCATGCACGATCCTGGATGCTTCTTATGGCACTCCTTGCAAACCGATGTCCCTCCAGGTCTAGGGGCATTGGCCCCCTGCTGCTGTGGCCTCTGCTGGCCCTGCGGCCTATACTGCTGTGTACCTTGAGGAGTTGGGTCCTTAGGGGCCTGATAAGGTCTCTTCGCCGACTACTGTGAAAACTGTCCCCTGGTGGGCTGTTGTAACTGCCTCTTCCACTGGAAGTCGTCTCTCATGTCCTTCCGACCCCTCTCAGACCGGTAGGCTCGGTTAACTACAGCCATGTACAAAGTCACGTCCGCCATGTTGGCATCGTGGCGGATGTCTGGTCTCAGCCCATCAGTGAACTGCCTCAACTTCTCGCTTTCCCACCAGCACGATCGAGGGTACAAAGTGACACCCCCGCTCGAACTACCGGACATACTCGGCTACAAACTTGTCTCCCTGGCGGAGACTCATGAACTCCCTGATCAGCTGAATCCGTGCGTCCGCGGTGAAGTACTTCTCGAAGAATACTGTTCTGAAACTCACCCAGGTCAGGTCCTCCAAAACCAACCCGGCCACTGCACTCTCCCACCGAAGTGTTGGATCTCCCTTCATCATAAATATGGTGCACCGAACCTTGTCAGCATCCTGGAGACCCATATAAGAGAAGATGGTCTCCAGAGAACGGATCCATTCCTCAGAAACTAGCGGATCTGTAGTCCCGACAAATTCCTTGGATCCATGCTTGCAGAAGCGCTCAGCCACATTCTCCTCGTGAGACTTCCCAGATCGTACCGACTGCCTCTTTAACAACCTGATGATCCCGGCTAGCATGTCCACACTAGCCCTCTCATAAGGCATCAACTGCGGAGGAGGAGGAGGTGTAACATCATCCTGCTGATCTCTGGCACGTCTGGGAGGCATACTGGCACACACCCTTCACGTAAATCCAAGTGCATGACTAGGCGTCTAACTCTTAAACTCCTAAGGTAAAAAAAACTAATGCAGCAACAGAACATGCATCATGCGAAAATATGAATCGTAAAAACCTTAAAACTTACAGACTGGCGTGCGAATTCTGAACTCCACGCCCCTACTAGAACCACCGCTCTGATACCAATTGAAACGAACCTCCACCTAGCCACGGACCATCATCAGACCACCCTGAATCGAACCCCAGCCCTTTGAACCGTCCAACCAAAGCACATCAAAGAATTTGTCATAATCGTGGTAAAACCCGTGATCAATGTGTGGGTCGCAAACAACAACAATAAATCAGTCATCACGCATACAGATCATGCAACATCTCATGAAAACAGTATATAATGATTTAAATGGTGAGAAAAAGGAAGAATCGAGCATGCCTTTTTGAAGAATTTTGAAGAATACACGTTATCGGAGCGGAGGACACGAGATTGGGAAGATCAAACCTTGAAATCGCACCAAGAAAAGCCGATGGGGCTCGAACAAGAGGGGTGGCGGCATGAGGTTGAGAGGGGAGCACTTAGGGTTTTTGAAAATTTGGAGTTGAATGAATGAATGTTGTTGCAAAAGACCCCTCCAAATTTAATTAGGAAAAGTAAAAGAGTTTTTCTCTCAATAACCTCCACTAATTAAAAATGCTTATTAAAACTCAAAATTAAACTTTAAACTTCTAATTTTCGTAATATAAAATTCTCTAATTTTTAAAATATAGTAAAGTTCATTAAAATAACCCGTATATTAAACTTCTAATTTTCGTAATATAAAATTCTCTAATTTTTAAAATATAGTAAAGTTCATTAAAATAACCCGTATAGGCGAAAAATGGATTCCCCTCGACAAATATACATAAAATCTTGTTTTTCGTAACTACTGCTTAAAATAATAAATTTTGCTCTTAAATCTGAGGACTTAAAAATTTAAATAAACTTACACTCGGTTGTCCCCAATCCCGTCCACGCGTTCGGAACTCGATCAGGCTAAAAATGTCATGAACATCTTAAAACATTAAATTACATATAATTTTCTAAAAACTAATTTTTTTCCCCTTAGTCATGCACTCACTCTCACGTAATCAGGATTTCTGAGCGTTACAGAATCGCACTTCTTAGCTAAAGGCCTTGAGCTGATTTTATCTGCTTAACTGTTCTGAGTTGCTCTTGTTCTCTGAATTGAAACGCTCTGAACTGCTTCGCTGAGCTAATCTCAACTGTTCTAACTCGAAGCTCCATCTGAGCTGATCTACGCTAGACTTATCTGCACTCACAACTGTTCTTAGCTAAAGGCCCTGAGCTGATTTTATCTGCTTAACTTTTCTGAGTTGCTCTTGTTCTCTGAATTGAAACGCTCTGAACTGCTTCTCTGAGCTAATCTCAACGGTTCTAACTCGAAGCTCCATCTGAGTTGATCTACGCTAGACTTCTCTGCCCACAACTGAGCTCAGCTTCTTCACGTATACTGCACAGTTCTTCACCTTTCAGCTTGGCTTGATCTGATCTGAATCTAACTTAGCCTACACACTCACATAAATTGTTAGATACAAAAAAATAAGTTTTGTGTTCATCAAAATTAAATCTGATCTGTTATACAGATCACAAATCCAACAGAGTTATTGCAACTTCAGTATATAAAATAATCAGGTGTTATTTTATATGGAAAACATGACAATCAAATTTCATACAATCAAAAAAAAATTCAAAAGAAAAACCACGGCGGATGAGATTCGTTATTCGTGGAAAAATTATACCAGGCATTCATCTCAAGATGTAAAATGTCATCCGGAGAAGTGCCAAACCGATAACATTTTTAAAGGTCCTCTTAATTTTTAAAAAATTATTCATTTGCTCTATGAACTTTTTTCCTGATCCTTCAAAAATATATATTTATTTTTATCTATTATATTTTCTTTAAATGTGCTTAGGGCAAAATAACATTTAATAATATTAGGTTTTTCGTATATTCCAAATTATTTCATCTTGATATTTTATCCTTTAAGAAAATGGTTTTAAAAAGGCTTTTTTTTTTTACAAAAGTAGTTAGAATATATATGTATATATATATATTATATGCTAATGTATATTAGGAAGCAAATTGATAAAAATTTATTTTGTATTAACTTATGAATGATAATCCGTCTAGACATGATTTTGTTGACGATCTAACCGAATCAAAAACCACATCCGGTTCTATTAATCTACCCCAAATCAAATACGATGACAATTATATAAAAATGAGCATTTCGAACGAAAATAAAATTATATATTTCGATCGGTGAGAGTATCGATGGAAATTCCATGAAATTGAGTTTAACTTGTACTGAGGAAAATAATCAATAACTCCAACACTGTCGCTAACTCTAAAATAAATTCCGAGAGACTATTTCTTTAAATAAAATCTTAAAGAAATTTCGAATCCAAAAGGTTTGAAATAACATTTGCTCTACCCTAAGCAAAGTGGACGTCTTTGAATTCGTATGAAGTCTGACGAAACCCAACAAATTATTCAAGGCTCAAAAGTGGGCTTTTATTCGAGAACTGACCGGAAGAAGGAATACGCATCATCCACAATATATAATTTTGTATCATACATTTTAATTTAAAAATATTATTTATTTTATCATTTAGAAATTGGCTTCATCCTTCATACGTTTCGTAAGAAATTTTTCCGGAATCAGACATGCAAAACACACATATATCTAAAAATTTAAACTAAATTATTGTTGATGAGACATAATTGTCAGTATTTGGATTTCTATATATGTCTAAAGTGGTAAGTTGCACGCGTATCATAATTAACTATACTGTTAAGAAAAAATTTAATCTAATTTTGATGAAACAAATTAATCTATTGGACAAGCTTAGTCACTCAGCTGGATACAGTCGACTATAAATATAAGATAAGCACAAAAAAGATAAACTCAACTGGAACAGAACAACTAAAAATAGAACAGCTCGGGGTATAGATAGATCAAGTGCAATTGTTCCAAAAAAGATAAGTTCAATAGAAGTTTAAATCAGTTGTTCAAGAGCAGTTGTATAATAGCAAATCAAATTAGATAGCAGTTTTAACAACTTGAACAGTTCAGCATGCTATAAATAACATAATAAAACATCACAATAAAGAGAAAATATCAGTTGAGTAAGAGTTGTTAATATAAAATAGCATTTATAGTCGTTGGATAAATTAAGACAATAACTAATATGCTGACAGGAAGATTGAATACAGGAATTACCTAACGGTTTAAAAAATGAGCATTTAATGCATAATTATGAACTGAGACTTAAGTTTACTCCGGTAATGTCAAGATATGATTTTCATTTTTGGCAATTGTATGGTCTTAGACTCTTAGTTTACTTATATGCACGTTTTTTCATAATTAGAGCGTTAGACATGATATCTGATAATATCACTGGAAAATACTGACGAAATGCTACACAACTATTTTAGATTTTAAATTGTATTACCTTCTATGTCTTGTGGTTTTATTATTATTATTCTTTTGAATCGAATAAAAAGCTTACAATAAAAATGAATTACACTTTTGGCAGCAATGAAACTATAATAGCATATAGAAGAGCACGTCTTAATTGAATAGAACAGATCAGATGGTCAGACCAACACAAGCTATCAGATCAGACGAACAAATTTTTAACAAGATCAAGGATTGTCAGAATATAAGCGGTTCAAATATATTTGTTCAAATACGACAAGAGATCAGTTCAGAAGCGGTCAAAGATAATAAATAGCCTCAACTACTCCTATAAGAAGAGGGGACAAGTACACAAAGTTAGAAAACTTCACAGAAGTCTTTTCAACAGCTAAAATTTTGTGTCCAATGTTATATCAGTACAGAGGCTTTATATGAAACTGAACTGAAGACGAGAAATTGAAGCATGAGAACAAACAGACGGATGGACGAGATAAGAACAAAGACCAGAGGCCATGCGAGGGAAGAAAAAGAGATATCAACTTAGAGAGCACTTTTCACTGTGTGGGAATACATTGGAGAGATAACACTGTAATAGAATATTTTTCACACACACATTCACTCACATATTCGCGAGATGAGCGAAACAAATTAGCTGAGTGAATGCAAAAATCAAATCTTACAAATGTAGTCTTCGTAGAAAGACGTTAAACATCTTCAACAGAGTTAAGTCTAGGAGTCTCAGTTTGGACAGAGTTTGGACAGTATGTAAGTCCCATCTGAGGTGGGTTTGTACTATTCATTACATAAATCAAAGTCTTCTAGTGAATCCTTCCAGTTTGGAAGAATGGGAGGCATAGAAGGTGTTACCTTCGAACTTCCAGAAACAAATCTTGTGCCCAATCTATTTTACGAAGTACTTCTTTACTGCTTACGACATTCATGTTTTTAAAATGATTTTAAGTCTTAGTTTACAGGGAGTATGTTGAGTATTTTTCTTCTGGTATTTTAGACCAGACCTAATATACTATCGATGCTCAAACATTTCAAGAACACAGAGCTATTGCAGCTCCAAACAGATTTTAGATCATGGTCGGCAATGCATGCTGTTTCATTTAAACCTTTTTTTTAAACCACGCACATGTTAGAGTAGATGCCCAACTAGCCAACTTGTGGCATGTGGGTTTTGTTGACTCTTGTACAAACAATCTTTATATATGATATTCGCATTATTTTATATGGCATTCTTTACTTTCATTATGTGTGTAATGATTTACAATTGTGTTGAGTAAAGACCTAGAATGCACTAAAGCGTATGTTAGATGTGATAGTGGGTATGACGGCTATCATGAAACACATCTAATAGTCGCTGTGCATTCTGAATATGTTCCTAGTCGATTGGGCCGTCAAAATGAGGATAAGGCCGCCCGAGTTCGAGACTAGTATCTGCGATGCGAAGTACCATGTTTCATTGGTAGGGAACATTGTGATGTTCTGAGCGAAGTACCATGTTTCATTGGTAGGGAACATTTTGATGTTCTGAGCATGCAGATAGATAGTGACCTGGTGATCTATCGAACTACCCTCCTTCGGACTTTCCAAGTGGTTACCATTTGTCGAGTGGATAAGTCCGAGGTCTTGGTTGTACTGATTAGTCCTCACGACTCGAAACGTCATTGAGACTCTACATGATAGGCGTCTCACTTTGACCCATTTGCCGACTCACTTGGGGTCACCAGGCGTCGGGATTGGGTGAGACCCCGATGCATGTAGGAGTCGATGCATCGTGGTCGAGGATTCACCGCTCGCAGACATGCGTGGATATCCTATGCTATCTGAGGGGATAATAGTGTGCAAATCTCTGGCCAGAGTACTACAAGTGTTTTAGGTAAATGTGTTTACCTAGTTACACTCGCGATGTCACTATTCGATCTCCAAGATGTATGCATAGCTATCGGATCTCTAGCGACTCTCGATTTATCAATGGTCGTTGATCTGATCGGGATATATGGATTGAAAGGACCGTACAGTACGCTAACCACGACCGACTGGTTCTTGCAGGCACTATCAGTGATACCTATGGGATCATGGGGCGATGTTGCTAGACGCTTTACCATGATCCGTTGGGTAGGTCAGGAATTGTGATTCCGGAGCCACAATGGTTGTGGGCCCACGACTAGCTGTATCCCTGAACCATTGAGGGTCACACAAGTACTGGATTCGAAACTCCCACACGGATACTCAGCTCAATGTGTTGAGCA
>KQ992242.1:135836-161000 GCA_001598015.1 Dorcoceras hygrometricum
GATATCGTCATTTGGACCCGGGCCCGTTGGACCGGCCCAAGTCCAACTTTAGTCTATTTAATTAGACTAATTGACTTCATTAAATATAACTCATAACACAACTACATCATTGTAACCCTAACCCTAGCACTAGCCGCCCTCCCTCTCCCTCTCTCGACCGCCGCCGCCGTGCGCCGCCGCCGCCGCCGCCCAACTTCGCCGGAATTTCGTTCCGGCCTAGGTTTTTCGAGGAGAATCCAATCGTGCCGATCTCGTCAGGACTTCTAGTGCAGTCTGACGAAGGAGTCTCGGATCTGGTCATGGACCGGATTGGCGTATCTACCGCAATCTACCGAGAAGCGCCGGGTTCTTGAAACACCGGTTGGAGCCAGGCACAAGTGCCAGCGAGGTAACACGCCTGAAACACCCTATGTATGTCGATTCATTGTTTGTTGATTTTTCGTATTGATCGCATCCCGGTTCAATTTTTATTGTTCCTCCGCTGCCTGCCGGGGTGCGGATCCGGATCCCCAACAGCACTGTCCTACTTCATGATGTCCCTCTGGCACGATGTGATTTGGTCCAGAGCGCACGCCTTTGTCTGTGTTGTTTCTCTATAATACATCGCACGATTTGATCTGATCCGGTCCAAAAGCTTAACATATTCCACACGATAAATATAATCGAGTACTTTGTTGAAAATCAAGAGTCAGATCGCTCTGATACTACTTTTTGCAAATCAAGATCCGGATTAGATCTCTCTAATACTGCTTGATAGGATCGAATTTATGGTCTAGAGTTTAGAAGGGTGTGGATAAATTCTAATTGCAAAATTTTAGATTTCAAAACAGTTTTGGAATCAACTTTGTTAGAAGCTGATTTCTGCACTCAATCCGATCTGTTTTCTTGTAAAATAAGTAGATATGTGGAAAGATCACTATTGAGCAGTGAACTTAAGTGGTGTGTGCAAGCTGAAATAGTAAAATAGATTAGAGAGTCGAGTTTATTTTTGGAAGTTCGAAGCAACGCTTCTATATCTCCCATTCTTCCAAACTGGAAGGATATCTACTAGAAGACTTTGATCTAAAATAGATAGTATTCTAATCCACCCAGTCAGACAGCAACCGATCTGAATTCCTAGAAATCAATCGACTAACAACACACATGCTATAGAAATTCTAATACAACGCGTAGGCTAAACTAATTTGAGAAGAGGCTTTTTATAATGTAATCTATTTGATACAAAGCATGTAGTATTCAGTACTCGGCTGAAAATACTTTACAAAAGATTCAAGTGAAAAACAAAGAACACAATCTTCTGATTCAAAAGGGAAATTCACAGGTGCAGTTACTCAGATTGCGTGGGTTGTAGAAAGCATCGTATCTAACATCTGCACTTGATCCTCCTTTTATACTTCTCAGAGTTAATACGATAATAAATGTATCAATATGCATATCTTTGAATCATTGTCCATGCATTTATTGATCTTCCTTTGATTTGTACTGCTCCATTAAATATTTTCCCGAAGTAGCAAGTCTTGTTTACGGCCGGACTGTGACACTTCTGATATTATGCTGAAAAACATATCTACTACACTCCTTTTATCAAGTCATTGCCTCGAAAACTGCTCTGTTCAACTCTCCTCCTGATCTGATTGGAACCTGATCGGATCTACGAAACTCCACATACTCTGTTCTACTCTTTGAACTGCTTCGAAGCTCCGCTATGCTCCAATCTATTACAGAATTTGAAGAAACTTGATGGAACCTCTATTATCTGTATCAATCTGTTCATGAAACTCCACCCAGCTATGATCTGTTTGTCCTTATGAACTGGTCCACAAGCTAAGTTATCTTTACCTAGCGTGATATGATCTGAACTGATAGCATCTAAACTGATTTCTGTCTCACCAACACTTATAATATTTTCCAACATACTTGAATCGTGAGCGTTAATTTTAATAATATTTTTTGTGAGACCTGGAAATTGTATTAAGGATTAATTGTTTAATTAATCGGGTTTTAGTGATTTCTGGTGATTCAGATTTCATTTTGAATGCTTGGGTTGCATTTTTGGGTCGTAAATCACATTTAGGACCATTCTGGGAATTTTCGTATTTTTGGGTTGAGAGGTCTATTTTGGTGGAGAAATCTGGTAGCAGATTTGATGACGTAAGCATCGCTTGTTAACGTTGTGTTGATGACGTAATCGTTGCTGTTGAGAGATCTGGTCGCTGGTGCCTTTGTAATTGCGCGGCGTGTTTTATAGCGTAGGAGCTAAAACGCCGTCGTTTCTCGAAGTCTGGTTTGCTTCGTGGGCATGAGAGATCTGTTGTGTTATGTGTAGAGATCTGGTTCCAGCGTGTGTTTGTTTAAGGCTTGGAATGGTGCGTTTTGATTAGCGTGAGTTGGAGAGATCTGGCATAGCGTTTGCATGAGATCTGTTTGTGTATTGCGGGTTGTAAAAACCAGATGTCAACGTGGTCAACTCTCATGTAGCGTGTTTCAACGTTTAGCGTTTGGACCAGATTTGCTGACGTGTGCAGAATTCTCCCGCGTTGTGTTTAGCATTCCAGACTTCACCGTGGCGCTGTGCGTTGTCGTGTTAGTGTTAGAGAGTTTCCAGCTTTCAGCGTTTAGACCAGATTCCTCCGTGGTATTGATGCGACGTCGTTTTGGGGTCTTGGTTGTGTTTAGCGCGCGTTGGTTGTGAGATCTGTTTCTGTCGGTGGAAAAATTTAACAGATCTCTCGCGCCTATTTATTAGAAGCGTTGGCTTCGTTTCAATTCACCAGATCCCATACTTAGAGATTTTTTCCCGACTTCGTTCTCTGTTTCTCAAACCCTCGACTACTGTTCATCGCGAACTTCTTCGGCTATTTCCCGTCGAATCCGGCCACCGTTTTTCACGTTCGAGGTAGCGTTGGACTCCTCTTGGAAAGCTCTTTCATCTTGTACCCATTTTGGAAGCTATAGTTGGCTGGATTGAAAGCTTGAAGCTGCTGTATTTCGACCGTGCATGTGGGGTCGCAGGTAGCTTTCGAATTTAGTGTTGGAATCTTGTTCTAGGCCTTGTTTTAAGCTTCCTGTTAGTTGTTTGGGTAGGGTTGAAGGCTGGTTTGTGCATTTGAATTATCAGCCGTGAGCTTTTATGTTTGGCCGTGAGAAATTGTGTAATGCCCAGAATCATTAAGAAGAAGATTAGTTGAGTAATTCCAACATTTACGAATTAATGAAGCTTGATTATGAGCTCGGATTTCTTCTGGAAGTGTTGGGTGATTCAGGAACTGTGTATCGTTAAATTGCGCTAAGTGGGAGAACCAGACGAAGTAACCAGGCGAAGCGATTTGATAAAATTAGCAGCAGGTTACTGTAGCTCGCGACTGGTGGAATTTTGAAATTCAGTTGAAGCGTTAGTGTTGATTTCAGCTGGAAGCAAACGCGCGAATGCCAGAGCTAATGATAAAGCGCCACGTGTTGGTTACTACACGTAGACTCAGCAGCAAGAATTTCTTACGCATCTGCTGGTTTATGTATCTGCTGATTATTAATGTATCGGCTGGTTGATGATGACGTAGGTGCGACGTCGTCGTTTTTGTGAAAAATGCAAACCAGTCGCGGTGAAAATGGTTCCAGCTGAGAGAATAATACGACAGCGTTTTGACTTATGACTATGAGCCTCGATACGATGTCGTTTCGCAACCAGACGAGGAATTGGAAATCAGTCGAGAGATTGTGGTATCTGTTGATTATCTAGTCGAGGGAACGATGCGACATCGTTTTGATTATAAACAGGAAATATTGATACGATACCGTTTCGACTATTGTTGCGAAATCAGCCGTTGAAATAAGAAAGCGACCAGCTGCTGGTTTCTTTGAATAAAGAGGTAGTACCAGCTAAGGATACGTAACGACGTCATTGGAATTAGTTACAACGACATCGTTTTGAGCTTTGAAGTGTTGCGACTGGATTTATGTTGCGATTGGATTCATGTTGTGACTGGTTGCGACTACAGCTGGTTGTTGCGTCTGTTGAAGAACAAGAGAATGATATTCGAACAACAACTGAGGACGATCAACAGCAGTTGAGAAATCTGTTTATCGTTATCCACTTTCGAAGCGGTGGGAGTATATCTTGTTTGAATACTCAGCATGACACGTGGAACTCGAATTGAATACGTTGGAAATGCTGCAGAAATACAGAAATCGTTGTCTATAAATAAGAGTGAATTTGAAATGCTGAGAACATCTTGATTTCAGCTATCGACCTTTGATCTTGCAAGTATCTTCGGAAGTGAGGAACAGAGCGTAAGAACGTTAACTGAAGCATTTTGAAAACAGGGGAACAAAGGTATAATCTGACAGAAGAGTCAGGAACTAGATTACTCGGGAATGATATTTCTTGAGTATTCCGCTGAAATCACATATATATTTGATTACTGTTCTTGATTTAGAACTGTTCTTGATTTAGAACTTGAGTTATGTGTGTGTCGATCCATCACAGGTAGTGGATCTTTTATATTTGCATGAATTTACATATTGAAGAGAATTGAATTGATTCTAATGCCCAGGACTGAGTTGGCCTGATTTTCGAAGCCGGAGATGGTTTCGATAGATGAATATTCATGTCAAGATCGGATACGAATCTTGATGGCGTCGAACTGATATGGAATCAATTCTGAGATCGAAGAAGGGAACTAGAATCATTTCATGTCATTGCATTTGTTTTACAGTTGATAAACTGTTGTGCATTTTATTGTTATTATGCGTATCTGCTGATTATATTGAGATGATTCTCACCGGAGTTTATCTGGCTGTTGTTTTGTTTTGTATGTGTGCATGACAACAGGAAGAAAGAACTAGTGGGGAGCAACTACGGGTAGCGAGAGATACTAGCTAGACGCTGGATCAGCAGCAGGAAGACGAAACACCAGCTGATAGTATAGATGTTTAGACAATTGGTCTTAGGTTGCTCAAGTCTGGTTTTGTATATAAGACATAAGCGTGTACTAGTGAACTTAGCTTGTAACCGCTGTAAACTTTGAAGTATTTGTGTAAATGAATCATGTTTATGCTACCAGCTGAACTTATTATGCTTCTGCTGATTTACGCTTCTGCTGGTTGAAAATTTTTTTTATAGTACGTGATGTTTAAACCAGATTAGATTGTTAAACTTGTTTAGTTTGCATTAATAACCCACTGATTAATATTAGAAGATTAATTGTGAGCAGAGAGCCTCACAACAGGTGGTATCAGAGCGTTACAACATTAGTGAGATCTTTAAACTAGATGAGTGGGGTAGATCGAGTTCTTCCTGATTGCGTAGATCATGGAATGCATGCTTGTGTGGTATATGTCTTACTACTTTTGAATTTATATCACATGATTCTTGTGAATAAATGGTAAGAATATACCGATGAATTATGAGAAGTACATGCGTTGGAAGTGATTAATAACATGTAGTGCGTGAAGTATGAATCAGCACTCGATCTCTTGAGCAGCAGTACATTAATGTATGCTAATCAGAGGAGGGACTGAGATTGATTTGTTATTGTTTGATGAGAAATGATAAACACGTCTGTTTGATTCCTAGATATGCCTCCTCGAAGAACCACGAATCGGCAGACAGAACAGGGTAGTACATCTACTGAGGTTCTGAATGCAGCTGCTACTCCAATGGAGACTTTGTTAAAACGATTCCAGTCGTTTAAACCACCAACGTTGACAGGAACAGAAAGTGCTATTGAATGTGAAAACTGGTTAGAAGATATGGAGCAGTTGTTCGAAGCACTTGAGTACACTGATGAGCGTCGGGTGAAATTGATTATACACCAGCTGCATGGTATTGGGAAAAGCTGGTGGGTAGCAACAAAGAAAGCACTTGAAAATCAGGGTACTGTGATTACGTGGGCAGTATTCCGAACGGTTTTCTATCAAAGGTTCTTCCCAGTTTCTTATAGGAAGGATAAAGGAGCGGAATTTGCGAACTTGCGACAAGGGCAGTTGAATATAGAGGATTACGTTGCCAAGTTCACAAGTTTACTGAAGTTTGCGCCACATGTTGCTATGAGTGATGAAGCACAAGCGGATCAATTCATTAATGGATTGAATCCAGATGTATTTACTTTGGTAAATACGGGGAGACCAAATACTTTTGCTGATACGTTGAATCGAGCAAAAGGAGCAGAAGCTGGATTACTAAGGCAGCGAAAAGCACAATTTGTGCCAGCAGCAGCCAAAGCAGCAGAGAATCCACAGATTCCACCACCCCCTCGCTTTGATGCTGGAAGCAGCAGTAGCGGGAAAAAGAAAAACTTCTTTAAAGGAAAAGGGAAACAATTCAAACGATCGGGAACCAGCAGTTCTTCCAGCTCGAGCGATTTTAAACAAATGCAAACTGGACAAAAAGCTGGCGATTATTGTACCAAGTGTGGAGGGAGACATGCCACAGAACAATGTAGAGGAGTGTCTGGCCTCTGCCGTATTTGTAATCAGCCAGGACATTTCGCAAGAATATGTCCTCAACGTAATTCTGGGAATTTCCAGAATTCAGCAGCAGCGAGAACAATTCCAACACCCGAAAGGCAAGCCTCTTCTGTACAATTTTATCAACCTCAAAATCCACAACAAAGTAGACAAGGAGGAAGCCAGACAGTGAGCCAACCTCCAAAACAACAAGCAAAAGTGTTTGCATTGACCGAAGAACAAGCACAGGCAGCCCCAGATGATGTTATTGCAGGTAATTGCTACTTGTGAAAATTTTCAGCTTATGTCTTAATTGATACTGGTGCATCACATACCTTCATCTCTGAGAATTTTGTGATATCACATAAGTTGTCTGTTGAACCTTTAACTGAAATAGTATCGGTTTCTTCACCTTTGGGGAAAGGAATGTTATCGATCACAGCGGTGAGAAATTGTGTGTTACAATTTGAGGATCACGCAATTGAAATTGATTGCGTTGTGCTCGGATTATCTGATTTTGATTGTATTGTGGGCATAGATATGTTAACCAAGTATAGAGCAATAGTCGATTGTTTTCAGAAGGTGGTTCGATTCAAACCAGAGCACGCTGATGAATGGAAATTCTATGGTAAGGGATCACGAGCCAGAATTCCTTTGGTCTCTGCTATTTCAATGAATAAACTATTGCAGAAAGGAGCGGAAGGATTTCTGATTTATGCAATAGATACAAAGAAAAGTAGCCCGAATCTGGTTGATATACCAGTGGTCTGCGAGTTTGCTGATGTTTTTCCTGATGAGATCCCAGGATTACCTCCATATCGAGAGGTAGACTTCAGCATTGAATTGATGCCAGGTACACAACCAATATCAAAAGCACCATATCGAATGGCACCAATTGAGCTAAAGGAATTAAAAGACCAGCTGGAGGATCTTCTCACCAAGGGATACATTAGACCAAGTGTTTCTCCTTGGGGTGCTCCAGTACTATTCGTGCGAAAGAAGGATGGATCAATGAGACTATGTATTGATTACCGGCAATTGAACAAAGCAACTGTAAAGAATAAATATCCTTTGCCACGAATAGATGATTTATTTGATCAGTTGCAAGTTTCGACAGTGTATTCAAAGATCGATTTGAGATCGGGATATCATCAATTGCGAGTAAGAGATGAAGACATATCGAAGACTGCCTTTCGAACAAGATACGGTCACTATGAGTTTGTGGTTATGCCGTTTGGATTGACTAATGCACCAGCAGTGTTCATGAGTTTAATGAACCGAGTCTTCCAACGATATCTTGATGATTTTGTGATTGTATTTATTGATGATATTCTAATCTATTCGAAGAATTTGAATGATCATGCGAGTCATCTTCGAACAGTTTTGCAGACTTTGAGAAATGAAAAGCTGTATGCGAAGCTGTCAAAATGTGAGTTTTGGTTACAGAGAGTTGTATTTCTTGGGCATATTATCTCTGGAGCTGGAATTTCAGTTGATCCCAGTAAGATAGAGGCAGTAATCAATTGGCCTAGACCAAAATCTGTGCCTGAAATTCGAAGTTTTATGGGTCTTGCAGGGTATTACCGAAGATTTATTCAAGATTTCTCAAGTATTGCAAAGCCTATAACTCAGCTGACACAGAAAAATGCTCCCTTTGTGTGGTCAGAAGCATGTGAGATTAGTTTTCTTTGAGATCTTTTCTGATCATAAGAGTCTGGAGTATCTATTTTTCCAGTCAGAATTGAATATGAGACAACGAAGATGGCTGGATTTATTGAAAGATTTTGATTGTGAGATCAAGTATTATCCAGGGAAATCGAATGCAGCAGCTGATGCTTTAAGTAGAAAGATTTGTGCTCTATCTTTAACTACGATTGGAGTGTCGAATTTGATAGAAACTTGCTGCATTTCTGGATATGTATTTGAAACAGAAAGGAAACCAATAAGAATTTGTGCTATCAGTGCTGAACCTGAACTGCTGATTCGAATTAAAGAGGCACAAAAGAGAGATTTAACTATTCAACGATCTGTTGAAATGATAAAATCAGGACATCAATCCGAATATCGCATAAACAACGAAGATGTGTTGCATGTGAACAGCAGACTTGTTGTTCCAGATGTCGTGGAATTGAAAAACTAAATTTTGAGCGAAGCCCATCGAAGTAAATTCAGCATTCACCCCGGTGGCAGGAAGATGTATAACGATTTGAAGAAACAATATTGGTGGAAACAAATGAAAACTGATGTGGCTGAATTTGTTTCAAAATGTTTGAATTGTCAGCAGGTAAAAGCGGAAAGAAAGAAACCTGCTGGTTTATTGCAGAATCTATCAGTTCCTGAATGGAAATGGGATCATATTTCCATGGACTTTGTAACGAAATTGCCAAAATCATCCAGAGGTTGTGATGCAATTTGGGTAATTATCGATAGATTGACAAAATCTGCGTGTTTTATTCCGTATCGAATGACCTATCGACATGATCAAATGACAGATTTGTATGTTCGAGAAGTGGTAAGACTGCATGGAATACCAAAATCAATTGTGTCTGATAGAGATCCAAGATTTACTTCTCATTTTTGGAGTAGTTTACAGCAAGCACTGGGTACAAAACTATATCTAAGCACTGCTTATCATCCTCAAACTGATGGGAAATCTGAAAGAACAATTCAGACACTTGAAGATATGCTTAGAGCGGTAGTATTGGATTTTGGTATGTCATGGCAAGATTCATTACCGCTGGTGGAATTTTCATACAATAACAGCTATCAAACCAGCATTGAAATGGCTCCGTTTGAAGCGTTGTATGGAAGGAAGTGTCGTTCACCATTGTACTGGGATGATGTTTCAGAAGTACCTGAGTTGGGACCAGATTTGATTAGAGAGATGACTGAAAAAGTAAAATTGATTCAGCAGAGAATGCGAACAGCACAGCATAGACAAGCCAAATATGCGAATACCAGACGAAGGCCTTTGAGTTTTGAAACAGGGGACAAAGTATTCTTGAAAATTTCTCCTTTCAAGGGTACAATCAGATTTGGAAAGCGGGGAAAATTGTCTCCTAGATTCATTGGTCCTTATGAAATTTTAGAGAAGATAGGTGATCTAGCATATCGACTAACTTTACCTCCATCTCTTTCGGGTATACATGATGTTTTTCATGTATTTATGCTGAGAAAGTATATGCCTGATACTTCTCATGTTATTCCTGCTGAAGAAGCTGAGTTGGATGAAACTTTGAGTTATTTTGAACAACCAATTCAGATTCTTGATCGGAAAGAAAAACAACTTCGAACGAATATGATTCCATTGGTGAAGATTCAATGGAATCGGCATGGAGTTGAAGAAGCCACGTGGGAAGTAGAAGATGACATGAAACAACGATTCCCTTATCTCTTCCAATAAGGTTAGCTCTTGTTCAGCATCAATTTCTCCTTATGTTCATATAAATATAGCGACTGCTGATGAGTTCGAGGACGAACTCAAATCTTAGAGGGGGAGAAATGTAATGCCCAGAATCATTAAGAAGAGGATTAGTTGAGTAATTCCAACATTTACGAATTAATGAAGCTTGATTATGAGC
Organism: Dorcoceras hygrometricum; assembly: GCA_001598015.1. Classification (NCBI taxonomy): domain Eukaryota; kingdom Viridiplantae; phylum Streptophyta; class Magnoliopsida; order Lamiales; family Gesneriaceae; genus Dorcoceras; species Dorcoceras hygrometricum. Next base: position 145,862 of record KQ992242.1, read on the forward strand.
TCGGATTTCTTCTGGAAGTGTTGGGTGATTCAGGAACTGTGTATCGTTAAATCGCGCTAAGTGGGAGAACCAGACGAAGTAACCAGGCGAAGCGATTTGATAAAATTAGCAGCAGGTTACTGTAGCTCACGACTGGTGGAATTTTGAAATTCAGTTGAAGCGTTAGTGTTGATTTCAGCTGGAAGCAAACGCGCGAATGCCAGAGCTAATGAGAAAGCGCCACATGTTGGTTACTACACGTAGACTCAGCAGCAAGAATTTCTTACGCATCTGCTGGTTTATGTATCTGCTGATTATTAATGTATCGGCTGGTTGATGATGACGTAGGTGCGACGTCGTCGTTTTGGTGATAAACGCAAACAAGTCGAGGTGAAAATGGTTCCAGCTGAGAGAATAATACGACAGCGTTTTGACTTATGACTATGAGCCTCGATACGATGTCGTTTCGCAACCAGACGAGGAATTGGAAATCAGTCGAGAGATTATGGTATCTGCTGATTATCCAGTCGAGGGAACGATGCGACACCGTTTTGATTATAAACAGGAAATGTTGATACGATACCGTTTCGACTATTGTTGCGAAATCAGCCGTTGAAATAAGAAAGCGACCAGCTGCTGGTTTCTTTGAATAAAGAGGTAGTACCAGCTAAGGATACGTAACGACGTCGTTGGAATTAGTTACAACGACATCGTTTTGAGCTTTGAAGTGTTGCGACTGGATTTATGTTGCGACTGGATTTATGTTGCGACTGGATTCATGTTGCGACTGGTTGCGACTACAGCTGGTTGTTGCGTCTGCTGAAGAACAAGAGAATGATATTCGAACAACAACTGAGGACGATCAACAGCAGTTGAGAAATCTGTTTATCGTTATCCACTTTCGAAGCGGTGGGAGTATATCTTGTTTGAATACTCAGCATGACACGTGGAACTCGAATTGAATACGTTGGAAATGCTGCAGAAATACATAAATCGTTGTCTATAAATAAGAGTGAATTTGAAATGCTGAGAACATCTTGATTTCAGCTATCGACCTTTGATCTTGCAAGTATCTTCGGAAGTGAGGAACAGAGCGTAAGAACGTTAACTGAAGCATTTTGAAAACAGAGGAACAAAGGTATAATCTGACAGAAGAGTCAGGAACTAGATTACTCGGGAATGATATTTCTTGAGTATTCCGTTGAAATCACATACATATTTGATTACTGTTCTTGATTTAGAACTGTTCTTGATTTAGAACTTGAGTTATGTGTGTGTCGATCCATCACAGGTAGTGGATCTTTTATATTTGCATGAATTTGCATATTGAAGAGAATTGAATTGATTCTAATGCCCATGACTGAGTTGGCCTGATTTTCGAAGCCGGAGATGGTTTTGATAGATGAATATTCATGTCAGTATCGGATACGAATCTTGATGGCGTCGAACTGATATGGAATCAATTCTGAGATCGAAGAAGGGAACTAGAATCATTTCATGTCATTGCATTTGTTTTACAGTTGATAAACTGTTGTGCATTTTATTGTTATTATGCGTATCTGCTGATTATATTGAGATGATTCTCACCGGAGTTTATCCGGCTGTTGTTTTGTTTTGTATGTGTGCATGACAACAGGAATAAAGAACTAGTGGGGAGCAACTACGGGTAGCGAGAGATACTACCTAGACGCTGGATCAGCAGCAGGAAGACGAAACACCAGCTGATAGTCTAGATGTTTAGACAATTGGTCTTAGGTTTCTCAAGTCTGGTTTTGTATATAAGACATAAGCGTGTACTAGTGAACTTAGCTTGTAACCGCTGTAAATTTTGAAGTATTTGTGTAAATGAATCATGTTTACGCTACCAGCTGAACTTATTATGCTTCTGCTGATTTACGCTTCTGCTGGTTGAAATTTTTTTTTTTATAGTACGTGATGTTTAAACCAGATTAGATTGTTAAACTTGTTTAGTTTGCATTAATAATCCACTGATTAATATTAGAAGATTAATTGTGAGTAGAGAGCCTCACAAATTGTGTGAGGGCCGTGAGGTTGTATAGGCTTTTCCTGAAATCTGTGCATCGTGTGTTTGGCAGATTTTGTGCAGGCCGTGCCTTGCTCCCACCTTCGAGGAATCTGACTTGTTGGTAATTGTTGCTTGTAAGGTACGGATTCGAGCTTGTTACAGCGTGAGGTTGGCATGAGTAAATGCAGTGATGGCTGTTTGTTGTTTGCGTGTATGGCTTCCAGTGTTTACTGTCTGTTGTTTTATGCATATACGCATTGCATCACTTACATTTCATATGTCAGTTGTATCGTACCTTGTGATTCGGCAGTTGTGCCTGTTGTATTGCTGTTGTTTTCTTACCAGGTTGCGAGGACGAGCGGCAATACCGCACTCTCATCTCTCTGCTGGGATGTGTTAGCCCCTATGCGCCGAGTGGCTAACTACCACAGTTCATAGGTTGGGCAACAGCAGGTTGAGTGATTGATGCACCTGGTATTGATGAGCGAGTAGGGGTGAGTGGGTAACTCCCACATGTCCTACACTCACAGTGGCCCCTAGTCCATTGCAGATTTGATTGAGCTATGCCTCGAGTTCTTTGGCTCCCTTGTTGGTCGTAGCCTCCAGTTGTTATCCGGTGTCTCATGCATAGCATTTGCATTTTATTTATGTTGTACCTTTGCTGTTTATTTGCTCTCCGTACTGGGGTCTGACCCCATGTCCCTCTGGGGCTTGGTTTGTTTGTTGCCTGTTGTGTTGTCCAGGTCATACAGCTGGTCGAGGAGTTAACCCAGCTGGCGGTGCCACAGGAGGTGGTTGAGTGTCTCAGTAGCGTATAGCATATATGTATGTATCAGTTTAGTAGCCGGGGAGATGTCCTGTGCTTCGTTGTTGTATTCTGATGTGGAGTCTGATACGTTTAGTTGTATTGATGCTATACTTGCTTTTGTTGGTTTTGTAAACTGGGAACTTATTTTGAGTATTGCTCTATTTTAAATTATATGTTTAAAACCGTCAGGCCTAAAACCGAAAAATTTTACCCACTTTTTGATAAGCTTCCGCATGTGTTTGGGTTTTTACTCTGTTGTGAGCACGATGCCTGACATTTTTGGTATCAGAGCTTAAGCTGGGATAAGCTCAATTTCTCTGATCACACTTGAGTCTAGGCACAGTGTCGTGTGTTGTATGTGCTTGACTTATGTGACTACGTGCTGCATATATTGCGTTATATGCTTTCTATGCTATATCTGTTCTGTTTTTCCTTATCCTGTTGAGTGTATTTTAGATGCCGCCTAGACGTCGTGGTAGAGGTAGGGGGCAGTTCCAGGAGTCAGGAGGTCAGAACGAGGATCAGTATAGTGCTCCTAGTCGTACTCATGAGAGTAGCGAAGAAGGGGAAGCTGAGGCTCCGCCGGCTCCGGTGGAGAGGATGGATGTGGTTACAGCTCGGTTTCAGAGGATGAAACCTCCAGTCTTTAATGGCGACGAGTCGAGCGAGGATGCAGATTCGTGGCTCCATAACGTCATTCATATTTTCGATCGGGCTCAGTATGACGATGGACTCCGGTTGAGGTTAGTGACCTTGTTGCTGAGGAAGGCCGCAGAGCGCTGGTGGCGAGGCGCGTCTAGTACCTTAGTGGAGACTGGAGTTGGTATCACTTGGGACAGTTTCTGTGAGACCTTCAGGCAGGAGTATGTCCCGGATTCGTATGTGGCTGCCCATGAGCGGGAGTTTGAGTTTTTGGAGCAGGGCTCGATGACTGTGCGCGAGTATGCTCGCAAGTTTTCTGCGTTGTTGGCTTATATTCCGCACGTTGCTGGCCGGGAGATGGCCAAGAGTACCAGATTCATGGAGGGCTTGAATGAAGAGACCGTTGGTCAGGGAGCTCAGTCGTCTCAGAGTTCTCAGTCCGCTCATTATCCCCAGCAGCAGCATCAGGTGGCTCAGCAGTCCGGCCGCCAGAGGTTTCGACCCCACGATCAGCAATTCAAGAAAAAGTCTGGTTCAGGGTCTTCCGGTTCAGGTAGCTCGAGTAGCAGCGGTTCTCGGGTGGAGTTTTGTGGCTTTTGTGGTGGGAAGCATCCTTCCACGCAGTGTGTAGGTGTGCAGGGCTCCTGCAACCTTTGTGGTCAGTACGGGCATTTTGCGAGAGTGTGTCCGTCAGATGGATCACAGCAGACCGCGGCCCAGCCTCAGGGTCGTGGAGGTCAGTCTAGGGGCCGTTCTCAGCAGTTTCAGCAGCCCCGATTGGGTGAGACTCAGTTAGGCCGTTTCAGTAGCCTGGTACTTCGCGCTTTGGACAGTCGTCTCAGCCTTTCTTCTCAGGACCCCAGTATGCTCAGGCCAACGCCATTACGAGGGAGCAGGCCGAGGAGACACCGAGCCGGGTGATTGGAGGTACATGTCTTGTCTTTGACTTTCCTGCTCGTGTGTTGTTTGACACCGGTGCATCGCATTCGTTTATTTCTGATTCGTTTGTTGTTGAGCATGGTCTGTGTACCATTCGAGCAGGGCTCTACGACGGTGCGCGAGGACGCTCGCAAATTTTCTGCGCTTTTGGCTTTTGTTCCGCATGTTGCTGGCCGGGAGAGGGCTAAGCTCACCAGATTTGTAGAAGGCTTGAATGAAGAATTTTATCAGAGTGTTTTGACAAGCAAGCCTTCATCGTATGCTGAGGCTGTGGATACTTAACGCCATCACGAGGGAGCAGGCCGAGGAGACACCGAGTCGGGTGATTGGAGGTACATGTCTTGTCTTTGACTTTCCTGCTCGTGTGTTGTTTGACACCGGTGCATCGCATTCGTTTATTTCTGATTCGTTTGTTGTTGAGCATGGTCTGTGTACCATTCCTTTGCGCGATGCCGTTTCTGTTTCTACCCCTGGTGGTGTGAGCCTGTTCTCCCAGGAGGTTTTGTTGGATGGTGTGTTGCGGTTTGGTAATCATGTCCTGTTAGTGAATTTGATCCGTTTGATGCTTTGGGATTTCGATTGCATAGTTGGGATGGATGTGCTGTCCAACTATAAGGCCTTCGTGGATTGCTTCCATGGGATTGTGCGTTTTAGGCCTTTGTGTTAGGACAAAATTTATTAGTTTTGGTGATAACAAAAATAAGACTAGTTGCTATTGGACAATCAGTTGTCGCACCTATCAGGAGAATATTTATCTATTCACAAGTGGTAATTCAGCAGTTGTGGTATTCGAGAGGAATCAGCAGATGGTATGCGATCAGCAGATGAACTGTTTAAGATATTCAGCAGATACATTCCTTGCGAGCAATCAACAGGTGTTTTAGTTTCGAACACAGGAACATAAGTGTTAGCGTGTGTTTGCTAATAAGTGTTAAACGACAACGTCTAAGTAAGTTGGAACGACGTCGTTGGAGTGCACAGTTACATATCAGCAGTTGAACAAGGCAGGGTAATCAGCAGATACATTCTTGAAGAAATCAGCAGTTGTTTAGAATGAGTCGTTGAAGAATGCGTAACGATAGCGTTTGGATAAGTTGAAGTGACAGCGTATTGTTTGGCTTAGACAAATCAGCAGAAGCAATATATCAGCAGACAGTTGGTTCTTCGACAGCTTATATATTTCAGCAGATGGCTACAGTGAACATCAACCAGCAGATGATGTTAACCAGCAGAAGCATTACTAAGATAACAAAACGGTTTCACTTGAATAAGTTGACACGACATCGTTTTAACGCTAAAGAAATCAGTCGATGGAAAGACGCAAATGTATATCAGCAGGTGAATTCTTTCAAGTGTTCTTTCAGTCGAAGCATCTTTGACAACGTTGATGGATTTAGTGCTGGTTATCAAAGTTATTTCAGGCGCAAGATCAAATTGATTCAAATACGATCGTTTACTCAAATGAAAAAGATTCTTAGGATCGTACAGTTGCCTGGAATTAAGGAGACAGCGTGTGTACTATTTTGGGTAAATAGTACAATGTACAGAAGCCGTTTCTCCATGCTTGCACAAATATGGAAAGAAGACAAATTGGCTCTGTCAGTGAGCAATTTACCTTGTAGTGGAGCAGGAATTACGGTGTACAATTTTGGCAGCAATTCAAATGGGATTCATTTCCGTTGGAGAATTAAATGACCGTTGCAATCGAAGCCTATATATATCAGCAGCAGTGTTGAAGAAAAATACTCTTCGCCATTAATCTAATGCGGTCACGCTGTCAAACTTTCTCTCGAGCTACACTCTGTTGAAATCTCTAAAAAGCTCAAAGACTCGAAGAACCTTACAGTTGATCGACATTGAAATACCTTCGAGTCAATCTTCTGGTTACATTGTTGTAATCGAGTTTCATTGTTGAAACCAGAAGATTTTTACAGTCTCATATACGTGTATTCATTGTTGTTGTATTTGATTGAGTCTGTAACGAACTGTCTTTGTGAAGAAGTTCGAAAAACAAACAAGTGTTGTAACCAGCAGCTGTGTCTGCTTGGATTGTTGTTGTGAGATACTAGGAGTTCTCGTAGCTGCGGGTTACGGGATCGGGTGTTTGTAGAAGGACTACTCTCATCAAAGTCTTCTAGTGATACCTTCCGAGGAGGAAGAAGGGGAGACGTAGGACATTGAAGTCCGAACTTCCAGAAACAAATCCTGATCTCTATCTTTTACATTACGCACGATTATATTATCTGTGTTTATTTACTGTTCACAAACCAATCGGCCTTTTTCCGCACAAATATTGTTGGCTGAAAAGTTCGCTCATAACTGAGATATTCTTAAGTCTGGTAACTCGGACTTAAGTTAAGCAAGAAGCTTGCAAAATATTTTAAAAGAGTTTTGAAATAGAAAAATCGAAGGAGTTCATTCAACCCCCCTTCTGAACTCATATTTACTTAGTGATCCTATTTCTGGGACCATCAAGTGGTATCAGAGCAGGCAATCTCAGTTATTGAACAGTCTTTATTTCGTGCTTCTTTATATATGAACATGTCTATCTCACACAACAAAATTCCTTTGTTTTCGAGGGAAGAGTACGACGACTGGAAGATTAGGATGCAAGCACATCTGGCGGCCATGGATGATGACATGTGGTATGTCATCACAGAAGGACCGTTGAAAATCATGAAGCCTAATCTTGCTGTTGCCGTAACTGATGGTCACAGAAATAGGATCACTAAGTAAATAGGAGTTCAGAAGGGGGGGGTTGAATGAACTCCTTCGATTTTTCTATTTCAAAACTCTTTTAAAATGTTTGGATCTCAGTTTTAAGCAAACTTCTCAGCCAACAATATTTGTGCGGAAAAAGGCCGATTAGTTTGTGAACAGTGAATAATGTGCAACAATAAATAAATGCTGTAAGTAAAAGATTGAGTCAAGAGTTTGTTTCTGGAAGTTCGGATATCAATATCCTACGTCTCCCCTTCTTCCTCCTCGGAAGGTATCACTAGAAGACTTTGATGCAAGTAGGAAGTCTACAAACACTCGATCCCAAAGCCAACAGCTATGAGAACTCCTAGCACTTCACAACACTTCACGCAGACTTCGCTGCTGGTTTTTACAACGCTTGAAAGTTTTTCGAACTTCTTTACACAGACAGTTCGTTACAGACTCAATGAAATATGACAATGAAAGCACGTATTTAGAGACTGTAAATATCTTCTGGTTTCAACAATGAAAACAAGATAACCAGAAGATTGACTCGAAGGTATTTCAATGAAGAACAACTGTAAGGTTCTTCGAGTCTTTGAGCTTTTTGGAGATTTCAACAAAGTGTAAGCTCTGTATTGATTTTGGCAGCGTGACAACAATAGATAGATAGTGAAGTGTGTCTTCTTCAACACTGCTGCTGATATTTATAGGCTTCGATTGCAACGGTCACATTAATTCTCCAAAGGAAATGAATCCCGTTTGAATTACTGCCAAAATAGTACACCGTAATTCCTGCTCCACTACAAGGTAAATTGCTCACTGACAGAGCCAATTTGTCTTCTTCCATAATTGTGCAAGCATGGAGAAACAGCCTCTGTACACTGTACTATTTACCCAAAATAGTACCTAACTTGTCTCCTTAATTCTAGGCAACTGTACGATCGTACAAATCTTTTCCTTATGAGCAAACGATCGTATTTGAATTACTTTGAGCTTGCGCCTGAAATAACATTGGTAACCAGCACTATCTTCATCGTCGTTGTCAAGATGCTTCGATTGGAAAAACGCTTGGAAGAGTTTACCTGCTGAAATACATTTGTGTTTTTCCATCGGCTGATTCATTTAGCGATAACAACGATGTCGTTCCAACTTATTCAAGTGACGTCGTTTTGTTATCTTTGAAATGCATCTGCTGGTTAACATCATCTGCTGGTTGAAGTCACTGTAGCCAACTGCTGAAACAATGCTTTGAACAAAGCATCTGCTGATATGTCCAAGCCAATCAATACGCCGTCGCTTCAACTTAACCAAACGCTGTCGTTTCGCAAAATGAATAGACTAAGCAACTGCTGATATGAAACGGTGCATACCAACGACGTCGTTCCAACTTACTTGAACGCTGTCGTTTAGTACTTCTTAGCAAAACATGCTGAAACTCAAATCGGTACCTGCTGATCGAGACAACAACATCTGCTGATTACTCTTCTTTGATCAACTGCTGAAATGAAACAGTGCACTCCAACGACGTCGTTCCAACTTACTTAGACGATGTCGTTTAACATTCCTTAGCAAAAACATGCTAACACTTAAGTTCCTGTTGAATGCTCGTAAGGAATCTATCTGCTGAATATCTCAAACCGTTCATCTGCTGATCGCAAACCATCTGCTGATATCTCTTGAAAACACCAACTGCTGAAATACAACTGTAGATAGATAAAACGATCTCCTGAAAGATGCGACGACTGTTTGTCCAATAGCAACTTGTCTTATTTTTGTTATCACCAAAACTTATAAATTTTATCCTAACAGTAACAAGTGGCGAGCCCCAGTTTCTTCCGAAAGCCAGACATGAGTACACCAATGAAGATAAGAAAAAGGCTAATCTGGACAACGTGGCAAAAGATATATTGTTCAAGACACTGGACAAAGACAAAAATATGTTTAGCAAAGTCAAGAACTGCCCAACAGCAAAAGACATCTGGGAAAAGCTGACCCAGATTTGCGAGGGAAATGATGAGACCAAGGAAAACAAGCTTACCGTGGCGCAGCAGAAATATGAATCCATCAAAATGAAAGATGGAGAGACAATGGCGGAGTTTGACGAGCGTTTCAGTGCTGTGGTGATCGAGCTGAATAGTCTTGGCAAAGAATACAACAATCTTGAACTGGCGCTGAAAGTGATGAGGGCACTGCCAAAGGAATGGGATGTAAAGACAATGGCAATGCGAGAGTCCAAGGATCTAAGCAAGCTGGAGCTTCATGATCTGTTTGCCAACCTCAAAGCATATGAGTTCGAACTGGAAACAAGATCAGAAGCTGGTCCATCAACCTCCCAGCCAACAAAAGCTCTTGCTGCTATAACTGCTAAACCGTGCTCTCCTAGCACCAGCAAGTCTGTTGACCAGCTCAGCGACGATGTTATGTCCCTCTTCGCAAAGAAGTTTGGGAAATTCATGAGAAAATCTTTTCACCCTTCCTCTCCTTATAATAGTTTTAATAGATCTGATAAAGTATCTTCTGAGTTGAAATGCTATAACTGTGATCGTCCAGGTCATTTCGCTGCTGAATGCAACAGACCCAGAAAGGATGACATATATAGACACGACGACAAGAAGAATGAGAGATACAAAAGAAATGAGGATGATGAAGATAGAGCTGTTGATAGATCCAAAAAAAAGTCCAAGGACAGATCTGCCGAGAGATCCAAGGATCGATCAAAGGACAGACGGATGAGGACCAACAGCAACAAAAGATTCAGTAGGAAGCAGGATCGCAAAGTGCTGATGGCCGAAGAAAGCACAAAAAGCTGGGCAGATAGTGATTCAGAATCATCCAGCAGCAGCTCTTCCTCAAGTGACAGTGAACAGGAGGAAGTTCACTGCATGATGGCTGACCAGGCAGAAGATGATGAGGTATTCGACTTTGCTAATACTGAATTTAGACGTGAGGATCTAGTTCAGGCACTGAATGATATGGTCCATGAGTACAAGACTCTATCTCACACATTCGAGGAAATCAAAGTTGAAAACGCAAGTCTGAAAAACAGTTCAGCTGAATCAAGTTCTGATGAGCTTGAAGATACTGACAGCTTAAAGACTGAGTTGAGTAGGCTGAAGATAGAGAATGATTTGTTGAGAAATGAAGCCAGCGAGCTCAAGGCTGAAGTCGATAAATTAACTGAAGAAATGAGCTCCTGGAACAAGTCTAATCGTTCTCTCTTCAAGCTGTATGAAAGCCAAAAACCATTAAATGATAAAACTGGTGTGGGTTTCAATTGTGATAGCAGCTATGGAGAAACCAGTACTCAATCACAGCTGGTTCATGACAAGCTCAATAAAAGGATCTTTGTCAGCGCTGGTATGATACATGATTGCCTTGAATCGATGCGATATAATGACCAGGATACTTCTCAGCCGGATCGTAAAGGAAAAGGCAAAGTCGGTGTTGGCTATCAAAGGCCTGAGAGTTCAAAGCCAGGCTGGCTAAAGAACAAGCTGAACAAGGAAAAAGTGAAAGCTGGTCCAAAATTCTTTGTTCCCAACCAGCCGAGGCATTATTCGATGAAGGCAAAAACTGAATGGACAAGAAACCAGCCGAGAAGGAATCCATATGGTCAAAATATCAAATCAAAATTCAAAAGACCATCACGTGATTTTGCACATACTTTCGTGGATCCTAGAACTGGAAAAACCGTGAGGATTGTTCAAATCTGGGTCCCGAAAGGGGTAATCCAATCAGGACCCAAGTAAAATTGGGTACCAAAATTTGCTTTGTATGATTGCAGGGTTACAGGTACAAAGCAGCAGCCGATGCATCAACAATCTGGTACTTAGACAGTGGATGTGCGAGACACATGACTGGAAATCCCAAGCTATTAACAGACGTTGTTCCTCACAAGGGAGCAAAAATAGTCTTTGGAGACAATGCCTACGGTAACACTGTGGGTAAGGGTAAGCTTACCCATGGTAACATTTCTATATCTGATATTCTTGTTGTTGATAACTTACGTTACAATCTGATCAGTATCAGTCAGCTTTGTGACAAAGGTTTCCTTGTTAATTTTCAACAACACACGTGCACAGTTCAGTTTGGATGCAAGTGTTTCATTCATAACAATGGCAAGAAGCATCTAACATCTTTTGAACCTAAATCTGATGCAGGTATCTTTTTAGGATATTCAGCAGTAAGCAAAGCTTATAGAGTGTTCAACAGCAGAAGCTTAACGGTTGAAGAATCAGCACATGTCGTGTTTGATGAAACCAGCTTCAAGTCAAACTCAGCTGCAAGCCTTCACGATTTGTGTTCACGTTTGGAATCAACATCTCTTGAGGATTCAGACGATGACGTGACACAAAGAGAATCAGCTGAGGGGGAACAATCAGCAGTGGTCACAATGCACAACAACGTTCAACAAGATCCAGCAGGTAATCCAGTTGTTATTGATTTAACTAACATGGATCAGCCGCAGGATCAAATTACAAGTGTACCAGCTGCTGGAGGAGAAGCGTCGAAGAATCAAGATAATATACAATCAGACGACGCTCAACCATCGACTGGCCAACCAGCAGCAAGAAATTCCCAAATTACATCAAGTTCACCTGCTGGACAACGAGTCGCAACACCTTCTCAATTGGCATCAAGACCATCGACTGGAGAACCAGCCGCAAGAACTCATAAATTGGTACCACCTGCTGGTGAACCAGTCGAGAGCACATCTAGGCTACCTGCTGGTCAAGCAGCAGCGAGCACTTCCTACCAGCAGGAAGCAGGCGCACAAGCTAGCGATTCACAACATCTAATGGCGTCTGCTGATCCAGTAGCTGCAAATCATCCAGCAACACAGGGGGAACAACAATCAAATCCCATTGGACTTGATCTTCGGTGGAATAGAAATCATCCACCTGAGCAAGTCATAGGTAATTTCGAATCCCCTGTTCGCACTAGAGGCCAGCTATCTCACGATATTTTTGATTCTGCATTCATCTCTCATATAGAACCTGTTAGAACATGCATCGTTGATTTGAGGTTTTGTGTAAATCAAAAAGGAAGAGATTGTTGGATCTGTTTTGACAGATCCTAATTAAGTTTTGAATTACACAAAACCTATTATTGTGTTTCTAACAATTCTACTTAAGCGTACAGATTTTTAGGAACGAAGAATACAATCAGCAGCAGCTATATTTGTCCAGTAGTTGGTTCAATATAAACAATCAGCAGTTGGTTTGGTGTTCATGGAATGAGCAGATGGATTAGCGATGGAGACGTCCAGAGTTGATTCAGTTGTTCGTAATCAGGCGGAGGCCAAGTTGAATCAGCTGGAGCATGATGAACCAGCTGAATGATAAGTACTGCTGACGAATCTGTTAGCAGTCGCAAAGTTATAAGTACTGTTGATGAATCTATCAACAGTCGCTATTCAAGAAGCAAGAAGAAGAAGAAGCGCAAGCTGGAGCTGGAGCTATGAAGAAGATCAGCTGGAGCGTAATTTGTAGATGACATCAGCAGTGACGTCATCATTCAGCAGGAAGCTACAGTGATCAACAGATGAAGATTCAGCAGATGGATTAGTTGTTGATGACGTCATCGGTGACGTCATCCAGACGCAAGAATCAGCAGGTAGCTTGCAATCCAGACGCAAGAGGAAGCGACATCGTAGAGGAGATATCCAGTCGCAAGCTACAGTGCAATCAGCAGATGCTATTTGGAGATAGCAAAACGATGTCGTTTACATAAGTTGATACGACAGCGTTTTGCTATTGCGCTAAAGATTCAGCAGGAAGACTTTGCGTTGTTATTTCAGCAGACGAAGCTACAGTGGATCCAGTCGCAACGCAAAGATATCCAGTCGCAATGTTTTGAGCATTCAGTCGCAAGAAGATTCAGGCGAAGCTTTTGGACAACCAGACGCAAGCAATAGCAGCATCCAGTCGAGAGCTTATTAGTATCAGCTGTTGCTATATATATATTCAGTCGCGAGCTACAGTGTCCAGTCGCAAGAAATCCAGGCGCAAAGAATTGAAGAAGTAGCAAAGCGCAGCAGTCGTGGTGATAATTCAGCAGCGAAGCAGTTGACAACTTACGAAGAGTTATCAAAGCTGGATGTCAACTGCTGAGCTCAATTCAAATGGTGAAAGCGACATAAGCCTGCAAAAGAAAAGGACACAAGTACTGTTCACCTGTCGGTACTTTACAGAGGAGCATTGCACCAAAATAGAAAGAAGACAAGATAGCCATCTGAAGCGCTGAACAGTTTTGGAAGCTTTCCAACGGGAAGAAATTCTACAGAGGCTATATATTCAAGGCAACGCCCATTGAAGAGGTGTTCGTTCTGCTGAGAGTTCGAGAACGAGACAATAGAGTGTTCGTTCAGTTGGTGCTACTACAACACTGTGGTAGAATTACTTTGAATATACAGTGCACCAACAGAGGGAAAAAGAAGAGAAGATGAAGCAGTCGACAATCATTCTTGAGAGGAGCTTATTGTGTCGACTGTTGAGTCTAGATTAGCTTGTTAAAGCTTGTCCCTCGTGTGTGAGAAAAACAGAGAGTTTGAGAGCTACAATGTATCAATCTCACACACCCGGATTCATTCACATCTGTTTGTGAATGAATCTCGAAATATGTTCTCAGTTCCCGTCCAAGCATGAAGACGTAAAACTCTTGTGTATGTAGTCAGTCACACAGCTGCGGCTGTTTGTGCATTTGTGGAGTCTAGGAGTTCTCACAGCTGCTGGTTGTGGGATTGGGTCTGTACACGCAGTTGTAAGATCAAATCTTCTAGTGGAGCCTTCCGAGGTGGAAGAAGGGGAGATGTAGGATATTGATATCCGAACTTCCATAAACAAACCTGCTTTGTATCGTGTTCTGTTATTCATACAGTATTGCATATTTACTTAGCACGCATACACGCATAACAAATCAACACGTATTCATTTTAGCATACGCATAAACAGGATTCAGCACTTAGCATCGCATTTCAGCAGCACACAAGCACACAAGTCTCGAACAGATTTATGTTGTACATAAATCTGTTTGAGCTGTTTTAAAATATAGGATTCAGTTCTGGTATTTTCCGCATGATTTTTAAATCATACCAGATATGTCTCCGGTGCTCTGTTTTCTTTAAATGTTCAAGAACAACGAGCTATTGCAGCTCCAGTTTGTATCGGCAGCGCGCAAAATTTTAAAGTCTTTTATCAAACGCGCGGCTGCTGATCTTTTTGATCCTTCAAAATACGGACCAACAGAACCAAAACAAATAGATGAAGTTTTAGCAGACCCAAGCTGAATCGAAGCTATGCAAGAAGAATTAAACCAGTTTAAGCGTAATAATGTTTGGCAACTTGTACCTAGACCTAAAAATCATTCAGTCATAGGTACTCGTTGGGTCTTTAGAAATAAACTGAATGAATATGGCATAGTAACTAGAAACAAAGCTAGGCTGGTAGCGCAAGGCTTTAGGCAGATGGAAGGGATAGATTTTAATGAGACTTTTGCACCAGTAGCTAGATTAGAAGCCATTAGAATGTTCCTTGCATATGCTGCATATAAAGACTTTAAAGTCTTTCAGATGGATGTCAAGAGTGCTTTTCTGAATGACGTCTTGACAGAGGAAGTGTACGTTGCACAACCTCCTGGCTTCGTTGATCATACAAATCCAGAGTTTGTTTACAAACTGGACAAGGCTCTATATGGGTTGAAGCAAGCACCCAGAGCCTGGTATGACACTCTCACAAAGTTCCTGCTTGAACATCATTTCACAATAGGCACAGTAGATAAGACGTTGTTTAAATTTGCTAAGGATAATCACGTCTTGCTTGTTCAAATTTACGTTGATGATATCATTTTTGGGTCAACTAACCCCAAACTATACAAGAAATTTTCTAAGTTGATGCAGGATAAATTTGAGATGAGCATGATGGGGGAGCTGACATTCTTCTTAGGCTTACAAGTGCGCCAGTTGGAGAATGGAATATTCATCAACCAGGCTAAATACACAAAAGAACTGCTGAAGAAATTTGGAATGGAAAACAGTTCAGCAG
>KQ992242.1:161488-186903 GCA_001598015.1 Dorcoceras hygrometricum
ATCGACATAAGGCATCACTTCATTAGAGACCACGTGCTAAAGAAGGACGTCCGGCTGGAGTATGTGTCAACTGAGCAGCAAGTAGCTGATATTTTCACAAAGCCTCTGCCGGACGCTAAGTTCTCTTATTTTAGAAACTCTTTAGGTCTTCTTGAATTGCCTTGATTGTTTGTGTACTAACGCATATTGCAGATTGATTAGCCATTGCTTAAATCAGCAGTAGGTCTGTTGTTCAGGGGGAACGACTAGCCTATCAGCTGAGGTAAGTCTCTTGCATTGGGAGTATATTGGTCGTAGGGGGAACCAGGAGCTGATTTAATAAGCGTGACGTCAGCAGAACATGTTGCGACTGGACATACTCAGCTGTTGCGTGTATACTGCTGATGCTTATAAGTTACCAGCTCTTGCCACCCTCAACGCAATATTAAATCAGCAGTTGTGACTTTATACCTTTGGCGCGAAGTTATCTATTCCTTTACCTTATTTGTTTAAAATTTTGGAAAATGTTTTACACCGTACGATCAAAATATTTTGAAAATTTTTCAAATCATTTCCAAAAGTGTACGCGCTAACGGATGGTTGACACGTGTCTTACCATGCAAACAGTCACATCAATATTTTCTCTCTCCAAAAACTTTTAGTATTCCTTACTATATTTACGGCTTTTTCTATTCATCGTCTCCTTACTTTGCAAAATTTATTCGACGCATATTTGTGCTCTCTGTGTGTTCTTCTTGCAAACGTTTTTCAGGAATTATTTCCGATCATCTACTGTTAGAAATGGCTGCCTCATTCTACAGCAACTCTATCCATATTGATTTCGATTCCGTTTTGGCACTGGGTGAACCAGGTATGGTATCTATGTTTCAAGCCCTTGTTGCATCTGGCTTACAGGGATTTTTGGGATGTACTGCGGTGGTTTATGAGGACGCCCTAGTAGAGTTCTTCACCAATGGGACAGTGAGAGACGGTTTGGTTGTTAGCACTGTGAATGGGGTTGTCGTAGAGATTTCAGAGAAAATGTTTGCAGAGACGTTCGATCTTCTTGTTGATGGTTTGGCAGAGATTTCTGAGATGCCTAAGGATAAAATTTTTGATGCTCGGAGCATCGTTTCTACGACAGAAGAGCCGGTGATTTTGTCTGGGTCAAAGAGCCAAATGAAGATGCACTATCGTCTTCTATGCCATATTATGGCTAATTCCATC
This sequence comes from Dorcoceras hygrometricum, assembly GCA_001598015.1. NCBI lineage: Eukaryota > Viridiplantae > Streptophyta > Magnoliopsida > Lamiales > Gesneriaceae > Dorcoceras > Dorcoceras hygrometricum. Next base: position 162,695 of record KQ992242.1, read on the forward strand.
GCTGTGAAGGCTGGGTCCTTCAATGCGATTACTGTGGAAAAGTTTTCCTTGTGGACAGCCGTGGTTTGTGACGTCAGGATGAATTGGGGCAGTGTTCTGTTTGGCATTTTCAAGAAAATGGTCACACCAGGAACGAAGCAAGCAAAGAGGTTCGCTATTCAAATCAGTCTCCTACTGGAAAGTTTTCATAATTTGGAACTGTGGGAGTCTTCAGAGTTTCCTTCATCTAAGATTCTTACCGACAAGACCATTCATCGGTATATAGCCGTCATCGACAAAAGTGGTGCACACGTGGTTTGTGACGTCAGGATGAATTGGGGCAGTGTTCTGTTTGGCATTTTCAAGAAAATGGTCACACCAGGAACGAAGCAAGCAAAGAGGTTCGCTATTCAAATCAGTCTCCTACTGGAAAGTTTTCATAATTTGGAACTGTGGGAGTCTTCAGAGTTTCCTTCATCTAAGATTCTTACCGACAAGACCATTCATCGGTATATAGCCGTCATCGACAAAAGTGGTGCACAAGAACATTCTGATGCACTCAAGGTTAAGAAAGCGCCCAGGACCAAGGTTGCCTCGAAGAAAAGACGTGCTGCTGATTTTGGAGCAGCAGTGACTAAAAAGAAGAGAACTATTAAGAAGAAATCTGTTACTTCTCTTTCTACCCTGGAGATGGTAGCCGTTGCACAAGAGGCTGTACCTATTCAAATGATTGAGACATTTACTGTTGCATCATCTGCTGAGAACAATTCTAACCAACCAGCTGGTGAAACTGATGGTGTAAAAGCAGTCGATGCTGATGTTGATGCTCCTACTGCGAAAATTGATGAACAGGTGGTGGACCCATCAGCTATTGATGAGACAAGTGTTAGAGAGTGTTTTGAACCAGCAGTAGAGGTTCCTGCTGAGGAGACAAGGTGCTCATCTGCTGATGACGTGGATTTTATAATTCAGCAGGTGATTGAAGAAACACGGGAAGTTGACGCATCTGCTGATAGAAATCAACCAGCTGCTACTGAAGAGAGACATTGGTTCGATCTTCCCTATGAAGATCTCATTGAGAGATGGGCTGCTGAACGACCAGTGGTCACTGCCAGTGACACTGATGAAGAAGACGTACCCATGGATGTTGGTACTACTGATGGAGACCAGCATGTACAGTGTTTGGAGGAGAAGTCAGCGGTAAATGATGACTTGCTCGATGCTGATGAGCAGATATCGCTGGACGATATTATCTTGACCATTCCATTCGATGTTCCATTGCCCTATTCTAGCATGGAAATCACCAAGATCCAGATGGGCGAAAAGATAAAGATTCCAGAAGTCACTGAGAGGACCTGGTTTCTAAACATTCTTCCTAGAATTCCTGCTGATCATAAAGGAAAGGCAATTTTGGTGGAGAAAGACCCAATTAAGGGCAATCCAGCTCAGGAGCATTTCTTCTTAATTTGTGCAGATATTGACTTACTCGTGGAGCTGCGTGCCAAGATAATTGATGAAGTAGCTCAATTCTTTCATTCCTTCAGTTTGAGGAAACTGGAAACATTCAATATCGAGGATATGTACAAAAAGGAGGAGCAGGTTTTGTCCTGGGGAGAAACAGAGTCGCCTCAGGTAGCTATTCAGCGGAAGCTATACATTTTGATCAAATATAGAGAGGTATTGGTGTGGAAGTTCCTGCAATCTTGGAGGGCCAATTTTGTTCCTGGCCAAGGCTCCTCAGCGGTTGATCTCAAAGTTATAGAGTTGCTTTCAGACCTCCACCTCTTTATTTTGGAGGAATTGGCTAAGGAGGCACGCGTCCATGGTCTTTTATGGACGAAGACTTGTTGCTCTAAAATTTTTGAGGGGAGCCCAGGAGATCAAGGCGCTGTAATTGTCCGAACCAACACGAATACTCGATCATCATGCTGGATTGGAACGATGATTTTTGTTGATGGAGTGTGGACTGTAGAACCATGTGCTGATAAGTGGGTAAAAATTCACCAGCAGGTAATTTCTAATGAAGTTCCTCGACAACGCCAATATGATGACACTCTCCCTTCAGTGGGTGCCTTTTTCCAAGTGCTCAAGAAAAGATGGGCGGATGTCTGTTTTGAAGTTGTCGACTTTTGTGCTTCGCGGAGACTCATCCCAGTTGGTTCTGTAAATTTGTGTAGAGGATTGTCGTTGGGGGGACCAGTTTTTCAAGTTGCTTCTCGACAGTCTCCAGTTTTTGCATTCCGAGTCTCTCAGTTTTGCTCCGTATTTATTGATTTTAGTCTGTTTAATTGGCTACCAAGTGCAGATATAACAGCTTTTCTATCATCAATTGCTTTGGAAAGAACAGCTTTTCGTGGTGTACAGAGATCTTTTTCTCAGTCAGTTGTTCCAAGTGTACAGTTTTCTTTAGATCAGTGCTCGTATTCTCCAATCTCTGCTGACAGTTCTTCTTCCTTACATTTTTATACGACATATGTAGATGCTACCGTGTCTTCTCTACCTCCTGCCTCTCTAGATTTCTCTGCTGCTCTTGCTGATTTTCAAGCTATTCTATCGGAGCAGATTAATGAATCTCAAAGTGGCATTTCCTCTAAGCTGCATAAGATTGAACAAGACCTTCGTGACTCCTTGCACGAACAAGCAGCAGTCCTCAAAAAGTTATTTCAGGAAGCATGCAAAGAAGGTCGCTCTATGGATGATGTCCAGACTCTGCGCTGTAACGAATTCCGCAAGAATATTTTAGCTCAAAATGCTTCTATCTTTGTCGGACTGGCGGATGTTCAAAAGGAAGTGCAGGAAGTGAATGCCAAAGTGGACATTATGGCCTCGCGCTTAAATGCCGTTCAAAAGGATGTTGAGGCCACCAAGGAAGCCCTTTCCCACCAGCTTTTCGAATTTCAAAGTGAAGCACAGGAAAATCAGAATATTCTTCATGCCCAACTGAGCGAACTTGTTGATTATATCCATCGGGGCGGTGCTGACAAAAAGGGGGAAAGTGGCAGCCGAGGACTCCAACAGCCTTCGAATGTTCAAATGAGTGCCAGTACTGTGAGACCACCAACGTTTGCGCAAAGGGTTGAAATTGCTCAGAGACATATTGTACAAACTGTGCTGGATGCTGATAGTAACAGAGAATCTCTTGAGAGACAAGCAGCAGCGGAACGTGATAGAGAAAGAAGAAGAAGGGAAGCGAGGATGTTGAAAAGGAGAAGAAGAGATTAGATTAGTTTTTCTGCTGAAAATCTTTGTACACATCTAATGTACAATTTTGTTGGTTAATGAAAGTTTGCATTCCAGCAGATCGTGTGCAATTTATTTTTGCATATCTTTTTATCTCAACTGCTGAAGTTTTGTTCATCACCAGCTGAAAATCTTTGTACACATCTAATGTACAATTTTGTTGGTTAATGAAAGTTTGCATTCCAGCAGATCGTGTGCAATTTATTTTTGCATATCTTTTTATCTCAACTGCTGAAGTTTTGTCATCACCAAAAAGGGGGAAATTGTTAGGACAAAATTTATTAGTTTTGGTGATAACAAAAATAAGACTAGTTGCTATTGGACAATCAGTTGTCGCACCTATCAGGAGAATATTTATCTATTCACAAGTGGTAATTCAGCAGTTGGGGTATTCGAGAGGAATCAGCAGATGGTATGCGATCAGCAGATGAACTGTTTAAGATATTCAGCAGATACATTCCTTGCGAGCAATCAACAGGTGTTTTAGTTTCGAACACAGGAACATAAGTGTTAGCGTGTGTTTGCTAAGAAGTGTTAAACGACAATGTCTAAGTAAGTTGGAACGACGTCGTTGGAGTGCACAGTTACATATCAGCAGTTGAACAAGGCAGGGTAATCAGCAGATACATTCTTGAAGAAATCAGCAGTTGTTTAGAATGAGTCGTTGAAGAATGCGTAACGACTGCGTTTGGATAAGTTGAAGCGACAGCGTATTGTTTGGCTTAGACAAATCAGCAGAAGCAATATATCAGCAGACAGTTGGTTCTTCGACAGCTTATATATTTCAGCAGATGGCTACAGTGAACATCAACCAGCAGATGATGTTAACCAGCAGAAGCATTACTAAGATAACAAAATGGTGTCACTTGAATAAGTTGACACGACATCATTTTAACGCTAAAGAAATCAGTCGATGGAAAGACACAAATGTATATCAGCAGGTGAATTCTTTCAAGTGTTCTTTCAGTCGAAGAATCTTTGACAACGTTGATGGAGTTAGTGCTGGTTATCAAAGTTATTTCAGGCGCAAGCTCAAATTGATTCAAATACGATCGTTTACTCAAATGTAAAAGATTCGTAGGATCGTACAGTTGCCTGGAATTAAGGAGACAGCGTGTGTACTATTTTGGGTAAATAGTACAATGTACAGAGGCCGTTTCTCCATGCTTGCACAAATATGGAAAGAAGACAAATTGGCTCTGTCAGTGAGCAATTTACCTTGTAGTGGAGCAGGAATTACGGTGTACAATTTTGGCAGAAATTCAAACGGGATTCATTTCCTTTGGAGAATTAAATGACCGTTGCAATCGAAGCCTATATATATCAGCAGCAGTGTTGAAGAAAAATACTCTTTGCCATTAATCTATTGCGGTCACGCTGTCAAACTTTCTCTCGAGCTACACTCTGTTGAAATCTCTAAAAAGCTCAAAGACTCGAAGAACCTTACAGTGGATCGACATTGAAATACCTTCGAGTCAATCTTCTGGTTACATTGTTGTAATCGAGTTTCATTGTTGAAACCAGAAGATTTTTATAGTCTCATATACGTGTATTCATTGTTGTATTTGATTGAGTCTGTAACGAACTGTCTTTGTGAAGAAGTTCGAAAAACAAACAAGTGTTGTAACCAGCAGCTGTGTCTGCTTGGATTGTTGTTGTGAGATACTAGGAGTTCTCGTAGCTGTGGGTTACGGGATCGGGTGTTTGTAGAAGGACTACTCTCATCAAAGTCTTCTAGTGATACCTTCCGAGGAGGAAGAAGGGGAGACGTAGGACATTGAAGTCCGAACTTCCAGAAACAAATCCTGATCTCTATCTTTTACATTACGCACGATTATATTATTTGTGTTTATTTACTGTTCACAAACCAATCGGCTTTTTTCCGCACAAATATTGTTGGCTGAAAAGTTTGCTCATAACTGAGATATTCTTAAGTCTGGTAACTCGGACTTAAGTTAAGCAAGAAGCTTGAAAAATATTTTAAAAGAGTTTTGAAATAGAAAAATCGAAGGAGTTCATTCAACCCCCCCCCCTTCTGAACTCCTATTTACTTAGTGATCCTATTTCTGGGACCATCACTTTGTCTGGCGAGAAGTGGGACTTCTACGTCCAGGATTCTAGATCGAAGATCCCGTTAGTCTCAGCGATGGAGATGTTTAGCTTGTTGTCTTTGGGGAATGCTGGCTTTATGATCTACGCGTTGGACGCATCTTCTTCTTCCCGTGTGCAGCTTAGTGACGTTCCCGTGGTGCGACATTTCTCGGATGTGTTCCCGGAGGAGATTCCTGGTTTTCCTCCGAGGTGGGAGATCGACTTCAGCATAGAGCTGGTGCCTGGCATAGCTCCGATTTCGTGTGCTCCTTATCGTCTGGCGCCTGCGGAGTTGAGAGAACTCAAGGTGCAACTAGATGATTTGCTGGAGAAAGGTTTTATTCGCCCTAGTATGTCACCGTGTGGAGCGCCCATCTTGTTTGTGAAGAGAAGGATGGCTCAATACGGATGTGCATTGATTTTCGCCAGTTGAATAAAGCCACTGTCAAGAACAAGTACCCGTTGCCGAGAATCGATGATCTGTTTGATCAGTTGCAAGGTTCTGCGGTGTATTCAAAGATTGATCTTCGTTCAGGGTATCATCAGCTGAGAGTGAGAGACCAAGATGTCGCGAAGACTGCGTTTCGTACGAGGTACGGACATTTTGAGTTTTTGGTGATGCCGTTTGGTTTGACCAACGTGCCTGCAGTCTTTATGGATTTGATGAACCGAGTTTTTCGCGAGTTTATCGATCAGTTTGTGATCGTGTTCATCGATGACATCTTAGTCTATTCGAAGACTCCTTTGGAGCACAAGGAGCATTTGCGGATTGTCCTTCAGGCGCTAAGAGACCAGCAGTTGTATGCAAAGTTCTCCAAGTGTAAGTTCTGGTTGGATCGCGTTGTATTCTTGGGGCATGTGATTTCAGCCAAGGGGATTTCGGTGGATCCTAGCAAGGTTGATGCCGTTTTGAACTGGGAGCGTCCCAGGAATGTTTCCGAGATTCGTAGTTTCTTGGGTCTAGCTGGCTATTATCGTCGCTTCATTGAGGGATTCTCTAGTATAGCAAAGTCGATGACTCAATTAACTCAGAAGGACAAGAGGTTTGTTTGGACTGAGCAGTGCGAGAATGCTTTTCAACTGCTCAAGGAAAAGTTGACTACTGCGCCTGTGTTGGCTCTGCCGTCCGATTCAGGTGGTTTTGTTGTTTGTTCTGACGCTTCGTTAAATGGGTTGGATTGTGTGTTGATGCAGAATGGTCGAGTCATCGCGTATGCCTCGCGGCAGTTGAAACCTCATGAGACTCGTTACCCGTCCATGATTTGGAGTTAGCAGCGGTGGTATTTGCGTTAAAGATCTGGCGTCACTACCTGTATGGCGAGCAGTTTGTGGTGTACTCCGACACAAAAGTTTGCAGTATCTGTTTTCGCAGCCTGACTTGAACATGAGACAGCGTCGGTGGATGGAGCTGCTTAAGGACTTTGATTGTGAGATTAAATACCAGCCTGGGAAGTCAAACGTAGTGGCTGATGCTTTGATCAGGAAGGCTAGTGAGATGCTTGCGTCGTTATACATCTCTAAGGATCAGGAGCATCTTAACACTGCGGGTTGGAGATTCTACCCGGATGAGGATTACGTTGTGGTTTCATCTTTCCAAGTGGAGTCGCAGATTATTTCTACCATTCGAGCAGCTCAGAGAACTGATCCGTCTATCCATGAGTTGAAGTTGAAGGTCAGGGCTGGCGAACTTGAGGATTATTCTGTCTCGTCCGATGGTTGCTTGAGGTTTCGTGGCAGGTTGGTTGTGCCAAACCTCATTGATTTGAAGGAGGAGATCCTTCGTGAGGCGCATTGCAGCAGACATAGTGTTCATCCTGGTGCACGGAAGATGTACCATGCTTTGAAGCCGCACTTTTGGTGGGCTGGCCTGAAGAGTGACGTTGCTGGTTTTGTCGCTCGTTGTTTGAACTGTCAGATGGTTAAGGACGAAAGGATGAGACCTGGTGGTCTGTTGCAGAGTCTAGACGTGCCCCAATGGAATTGGGAGCACATTGATATGGATTTTGTGACGCATCTGTCTCGTACCAGCAGAGGATGCGATGCTATTTGGGTGGTTGTAGACCGTTTGTCGAAGTCTGCACACTTCATTCCCTATGGTATGACCTTCTCGTTGTAGAAGATGGCGAAACTGTACGTGGATTTTGTTGTCAGATTGCCCGGTGTGCCCTTTTCGATCGTTTTTGACCGAGATCCGAGGTTTACTTCCCGTATTTGGAAGAGTTTGCAAACAGCTTTGGGTACCAGATGGGCTATGAGCACCGCATATCACCCCCAGACAGATGGCCAATCTGAGCGAACTATCCAGACGTTGGAGGATATGTTGCGAGCTGTTGTGTTGGATTTCGGAGGTAGCTGGAAAGACGCGTTGTCTTTGGTTGAGTTTTCATACAATAACAGCTACCAAGTGACGATTGGCATGGCGCCTTTTGAGGCTTTGTATGGCAGAAAGTGCAGATCGCCGGTATGTTGGGAAGAAGTGGGGGAGAAGCAGCTATCTGCCCCTGACTTTGTGCGGCAAATGAAAGATCATGTGGATCTTATTAGACAGCGGATGAAAGCTGCCCAAGATCGTCAAGTCAGTTATGCGAATAAGAGGCGTCGACCTCTTGAGTTTCAGGTTGGTGATCGTGTATTTCTCAAGGTTTCTCCATTTCGTAGTGTGATGCGCTTTGGACGCAAGGGAAAGTTAGCCCCTCGTTACGTTGGTCCGTATGAGATTGTCGAGAGGATTGACCCTTTGGCGTATCGGCTGTTGTTGCCGTCAGAGTTGTCTTCTCTTCATGATGTCTTTCATGTTTCCATGTTGAGGAAGTATGAGCCAGATCCGTCTCATGGGCTTGGAACTGACGAGGTAGAGCTAGATCAGTCGTTGAGTTATCATGAATATCCTTTGCAGATCCTTGGCAGAAAATAGAAACAGTTGAGGAATAAGACCATTCCGTTGGTAATGGTACAGTGAAGCAAACATGGAAGAGAAGAAGCTACTTGGGAGCTGGAAGAAAAGATGCAGCGCGAGTGGCCGCATCTGTTTGAGTAGCTGTTGAGCTAAATTTCCAGTAGATTGTAGCTTTGGTTGTATTTCTTCCCTAGTTGTTGTTAATTGTTTGCTCAGTTATTTTGAACTATTGGCCTTGTGTTGGGCGAGTTTCTGTTTAGTTTTCTATTGTTGCTTCGATTTTCAGTTGCTGTGTTGCATTTCAGAATGGTTGTTTGATTTCAAGAACGAAATCCTTTTTAGTGGGGAAGAAATGTGAGACCTGGAAATTGTATTAAGGATTAATTGTAGAATTAATCGGGTTTTAGTGATTTCTGTTGATTCAGATTTCATTTTCAATGCTTGGGTTGCATTATTGGGTCGTAAATCACATTTAGGACCATTCTGGGAATTTTCGTATTTTTGGGTTGAGAGGTCTGTTTTGGTGAGATCTGGTTTTGGTGGAGAAATCTGGTAGCAGATTTGATGATGTAAGCATCGCTTGTTAACGTTGTGTTGATGACGTAATCGTTGCTGTTGAGAGATCTGGTCGCTGGTGCCTTTGTAATTGCGCGGCGTGTTTTATAGCGTAGGAGCTAAAACGCCGTCGTTTCTCAAAGTCTGGTTTGCTTCGTGGGCATGAGAGATCTGTTTTGTTATGTGTAGAGATCTGGTTCCAGCGTGTGTTTGTTTAAGGCTTGGAACGGTGTCGTTTTGATTAGCGCGAGTTGGAGAGATCTGGCATAGCGTTTGCATGAGATCTGTTTGTGTATTGCGGGTTGTGAAACCAGATGTCAACGTGGTCAACTCTCCTGTAGCGTGTTTCAACGTTTAGCGTTTGGACCAGATTTGCTGACGTGTGCAGAATTCTCCCGCGTTGTGTTTAGCGTTCCAGACTTCACCATGGCGCTGTGCGTTGTCGTGTTAGTGTTAGAGAGTTTCCAGCTTTCAGCGTTTAGACCAGATTCCTCCGTGGTATTGATGCGACGTCGTTTTGGGGTCTTGGTTGTGTTTAGCCCGCGTTGGTTGTGAGATCTGTTTCTGTCGGTGGAAAAATTTAACAGATCTCTCGCGCCTATTTATTAGAAGTGTTGGCTTCGTTTCAATTCACCAGATCCCATACTTAGAGATTTTTTCCCGACTTCGTTCTCTGTTTCTCAAACCCTCGACTACTGTTCATCGCGAACTTCTTCGGCTATTTCCCGTCGAATCCGGCCACCGTTTTTCACGTTCGAGGTAGCGTTGGACTCCTCTTGGAAAGCTCTTTCATCTCGTACCCATTTTGGAAGCTATAGTTAGCTGGATTGAAAGCTCGAAGCTGCTGTATTTCGACCGTACGTGTGGGGTCGCAGGTAGCTTTCGAATTTAGTGTTGGAATCTTGTTCTAGGCATTGTTTTAAGCTTCATGTGAGTTGTTTGGGTAGGGTTGAAGGCTGGTTTGTGCATTTGAATTATCAGCCGTGAGCTTTTATGTTTGGCCGTGAGAAATTGTGTGAGGGTCGTGAGGTTGTATAGGCTTTTCCTGAAATCTGTGCATCGTGTGTTTGGCAGATTTTGTGCAGGCCGTGCCTTGCTCCCACCTTCGAGGAATCTGAATTGTTGGTAATTGTTGCTCGTAAGGTACGGATTCGAGCTTGTTACAACGTGAGGTTGGCATGAGTAAATGCAGTGATGGTTGTTTGTTGTTTGCGTGTATGGCTGTCAGTGTTTACTGTCTGTTGTTTTATGCATATACGCATTGCATCACTTGCATTTCATATCTCAGTTGTATCGTACCTTGTGATTCGGCAGTTGTGCCTTATTGTATTGCTGTTGTTTTCTTACCAGGTTGCGAGGGCGAGCGACAATACCGCACTCTCATCTCCCTGCTGGGATGTGTTAGCCCCTATGCGCCGAGTGGCTAACTACCACAGTTCATAGGTTGGGCAACAGCAGGTTGAGTGATTGATGCACCTGGTATTGGTGAGCGAGTAGGGGTGAGTGGGTAACTCCCACATGTCCTACACTCACAGTGGCCACCTATCCATTGCAGATTTGATTGAGCTATGCCTCGAGTTCTTTGGCTTCCTTGTTGGTCGTAGCTTCCAGTTGTTATCCGGTGTCTCATGCATAGCATTTGCATTTTATTTATGCTGTACCTTTGCTGTTTATTTGCTCTCCGTACTGGGGTCTAACCCCATGTCCCTCTGGGGCTTGGTTTGTTTGTTGCCTGTTGTGTTGTCCAGGTCATACAGCTGGTCGAGGAGTTAACCCAGCTGGCGGTGCCCCAGGAGGTGGTTGAGTGTCCCAGTAGCGTATAGCATATATGTATGTATCAGTTTAGTAGCCGGGGAGATGCTCTGTGCTTCGTTGTTGTATTTTGATGTGGAGTCTGATACGTTTAGTTGTATTGATGCTATACTTGCTTTTGTTGGTTTTGTAAACTGAGAACTTATTTTGAGTATTGCTCTATCTTAAATTATATGTTTAAAACCGTCAGGCCTAAAAGCGAAAATTTTACCCACTTTTTGATAAACTTCCGCATGTGTTTGGGTTTTTACTCTGTTGTGAGCACGAGGCCTGACATTTTTAGATACCTATCATTCAAATAATTTATATTTCTGAAAGTTGATTGGATGAATTGAACGATGATCGATGTTGTCAAAAAGAGTTTGCCCCACGCTTTTGGAAAACGCTCTTGGAATTTTGTAACTTTAGGTTTTCAGTTAGCATCGATCAGATTAATATATACGAACATTATATTTGAGTACAAAGATTCAACATGTTTTAGCTGCAGAGTTTACAGTATCTACGACTTATAATTTGGGTTAAAGCTAGGGATAATTCCTTAGTCCTAAACAAATAATTAAATTATCATATTCTTTTTTAATACAGTATCAAATTTTAATCAACAAATTTCACGTTAATGATAATATTAAAGGAATATTATTTTATTTTAATTCTGCATTTCTATGTACTAATAAAAAACTACGAATAAAACTGTATTTTTATCATATATGTTGTTTTTGTATTTTTTTTTTCAAATTTGATACTTATATTATCAAATTTTATTTCATTCTTAGTTTTGCAACCGATGAATTTGACAATTTTTTAATCATTTTTCATCAAAATACGGATGTGTCAATATGCACATACATGTCATATGAACGACATTATGTCATATCAGGGCTAAGTATGAAGAGATATTAAGACAAGGAGTTGAGGAATTGTTTGCACCGTAATATACACATTCTTCGCTTTTATTATTCAAAAAGGGATGAAAGAGTGCTTTCGACCATTCGATCTCCTAATAAATTTTTTGTACATGTTTAAATTACGCTATTATTTAATTATTCAAAGATCTCTCGATTTTTTTTTTTTAAATTGTATTGTACGTATTGAATATGGTAAATATACATTTATACTAGGTTTTACGTACAACATTGTATGTATTCTGAAAACATCATCAAGTTTACAATAAAAAATAATATGATGTAAATATAATTTAACAACCTATCGTAAAAATCACTAAAATCAAAATATTATATTTATCTAAAAAACTTTTCGTTTAAAATAATCTTTATTGAGTGTTTCCCATGCTAATATCAGAATTAGTTTCTGTTTAATTAAGCAAATCCAAACAGTGGGAGAGTTTTTCTGCAATAGTAAGTATATAGGAAACCAAAAACTAGTGTAATAATCATTTAAAATAATTTTTCTCAAACACTATCACTTTCGGTTGTCATCTTCATTCAAACACTTATCATTTCTGATTTTTTCTCAACTAAATCATATGTTTTCAACACTATTATATATGAGATAAGGAGTTGAAATTGGTATGATTTAAATGCTAAACTAAGTTTCATTGGTAACTTTAAAGTTCATTCCCTATATAAATTTGAGACTGATTGTCATAGATTCTACCATTTCCAAAAGCGGGGGAATGATTGTAAAAGAAGTGAGTTGTATTTGAAAGCAATTTGAAATGATAAAAATAAGAAGTGAATAATATTTAAGTGATTTTAAGTGATTATTGTACTATCTTTTTTCCATGATCACTTTTGCCACCACCTTTTCCATAATAGTTTTGTATAAGCGGAATCACCACCAACTTTTGAATTCATTTTAATCAGAGTTAACACAAAATTTTGGCATGAAAAAGTCAAAAATATATGTTTTGAATCAAAAGCTCATAATATTTTTTTATAATTTCAAACAACCTTTAAAGCGTCCTCTTATCACACCGATATTTTTTAATTCAAATTTAACTACCCTTATTTTGTGATTAAGATTAAGATAGTACTACTAAATAACATTCTTATTTATTTCTCCCAGAATGTCTCAAACTTCATGAGACAATTTGCAAAAATAGTTGATAAAATCAAGTGAAAAGGGACACAAACGAGAAAATACTTTGTAATTGCTATTTTCTCTGCACTAATTTTAACCCTCTCTTATACACTTTTTTTTTACGTATTTTATTACATTATCTTGCAAACTATTGCTCCGGATTAACTTTTGGAGTTATGATATGTTTTTATCTCTATGGACTGAATAGTACATATTACACCTACAAAATTCCCTTGTTTTGGGCTTTTGTCCTCTAACTCTTGGTACAATAATTTTTTTTTTAATCCTATTACAAATATATTAGAGTTGACAAGACATTGAGCATGTTATTAATATATGGTTTCACATTGATAATATCAAATGCGAAGTCCATAACTAAGACGAAATAAGGCAAAAAAATAAAATAAAATAAAATTACTATGCTAATTAAACTTCAACTATGACTCTAACTGGAGTAACAAAATCCAAAAGAAACCGACATGGAGGATGAATTTTACCATTCTCCTAGTAATATTGCAAAAAAACAAAATATATTTCTGATGATAGAAGCCTGTATTCTCAATCATCAATCTAATTTTCAAATTCCTGAAATCCAAAATATTCACTGAGATGGCTTTAAAAATATGTTTAGAAAATAAAATATAATTAATTTGAAGAGCCTCTTATACAGGAACGATTTTCAAAAGGTTTGGAATAAAGATCATAAACATGGTTGAGATTTGAAAATTAAAATCAGGAAATAATTTTCTTAATGAACCAGAACACAGCATAATGGAAAAGTCACCTTATATAATTATATTTGAAGAATCACAAGCCACCAAGTAAATCCTCGCTCTTCGAAAAAAAGGCTAAAAACTTATTGCATAAACTACACAATAAACGCAATTAAAATTCAAGAAATATTCTCAGTAAACTATCCATGATACAACATTTTCAAATAAAAAAAAAAGTTTTGGTAGTAATTATAACAAGAACTTAGCTAAGGTATCAAAGGAGAAATTTTTTCAAAAATAAAACACAAAAGTTTTCTGATAAAATTTTGTTAAGAAAGTACAGTTATGAAAGTGAGAGCAAATTAATGTATATCAGTGTAATTAGGGTTTGTTTACTCTGTAATTTCAATAAATCAAGATTCAATATAAATAGGCTTACCATGACGAAGCAACATGCCTTCTTCCCCGGCTGCAAAAGCCATCTTTTCTACTGAGTCAAAGCTTCCGCTCATGTCTTCTTTTAAGCAAACAAATTCAAGATTAACCAAGAAAAGAACCCTTTAAAATACAGCTGAAAATTGTGAGAAAAACAAACAAGAAACAGCGGAAGGCAGCAAGAAGACGACCATTCAAGGATTAGGGTTTGCACATGTTCTGCAAAAACCCCAGTCCTCCCTCCAACTCGATTCACCCAGAAGAATGGCCTGAAAACTCCCAGGAACGACAAAAAAGAAGGCCCTTGAAGAAAAATTACAGTGCCTTTCCGACTAGAAAAACAAAATAAAAAGGAATTTTCGAAACAAATTTTTTTTAACAATTACAGAGAAGGGAAAAAAAGCTGTAGACCGAACAGAAGAAAATAGTGAGTTGCTCACTGTCATACCAGAAATGGCGAGGTGGATGGTGGACATGACACGATGCTAATGGGCCCCCCCTAGAAAGCAAGAATTGAAGTTAAATTTGTCCATTGCGTAGTGTTGTAGGCAAAGGTACGTACGCATTTAGACTCCTAAATCTGCTCTAAATCACAGACTTTTTACACCATTCATGCAAAGGTCACACCTACAAAAAGCTCACGGCCCTTTGAAAAACCTAAGCTTGGATTTAAGCTGCACACACTCACACACCAAAATACCAAGTGCAAATCACGATAATATGATTAAAGTTTCCAAGGTTCCCAGTTCGTGAATAGTGTTTGCGTTCTGTATCTATCCATTTGTATGTCTAAAATGTTAGGTTCCATGATGGTTGAAGGGACGACTTTATGTCAAAATCTTGACATTTTGCCATTCCTGACTTTAGATGCCATGGATTAGTTTTAAACTAAATAATGAAAGAATCATGGTTCGGAGATTTGCTGCTGAAGTGGAGGAACTGTAGCAGCAGGACTACTCTTGATTACCTTTGAATCGACAAATATAATATGTACTGCGAAAAAGTGAAGAAGATAAGTTCAAAAATGTCGTTTTTTCATCACAATTAATACCGTATCTGTGTATTTCTACTCAAAGTTTAAAGAAAAGGGAGCTGGCACTTTTTACTCCTGGAAACCTAAGCTCCCCCGTTTCATCATATCTTCAGCCCTCCATTTTTCACCTACACGCTAGCCTCGGTTCTTTCTCAGGCAAAGTCATTTTCCAGATTGTAAATAATTGGAGCATTTTTCGACTCTTCATTCAATAAATAACAGCATGATAGGAGGCGTGGTCCTCTCGAAGAACCCTTTTCGATCTAGATCAAAGGTCGACAGTAAAAAACATTTGCTTCTTTTTCGAGAACAAGAAGGGTTTTTGTTCTACAGTTTTCTTGATTAAGATGCAACTTCGTGTCAGAAATTGACTAGGGTTATCCCATTTGAATCTTTGACTCACCCCCACACTCACCCACAAGATCGAGAACGATGTTTAGCAAAAGCTCCTATTTTCATCCTTCTCAGGTTCCCCAGTCTCTTCAATCTCGTGGGCCTACTTCCACCGTAGACCTCATTAATGGAGCTGAAATCTTGCTTCATGACCATCACCAGCAGCAGCAGGACATGCTTTCCGACCATTATTTAGCTACGAATGCGCCGTTTCTCGATGTTTCAACCTTGTATAATCAAGATGTTGGTGGGAGAAATGAGGACCCTTCAGCACTGGCCAACACATTTTCAAGAAAGCAAACGGTGAAGAAAGACAGACACAGCAAAATCTTGACGTCTCAGGGGTCGAGGGATCGCAGAGTCAGGCTGTCCATTGACATAGCAAGGAAGTTCTTTGATCTTCAAGAGATGCTAGGTTTTGACAAGCCAAGTAAAACACTCGAGTGGCTGTTAACGAAATCGAAAGTAGCCATTAAAGATCTGGTTCATACAAAGAAAAGCTCAAGTGCATCCCGGAGCACTTCTTCCCCTTCTGAATGCGAAGTAGTGTTAATGGGTGAAGCTTTTGAAAATGGGAGTTGTTCATTAGGTGCAGATTCAAATAGAAGGTCGGCATCGATGAATGCTAACAAATGTAAAGGAGGTAAAGATCCAACACAGAGTGCATCAGCTCTAGCCAAGGAATCGAGGGCTAAGGCAAGAGCAAGGGCTAGGGAAAGAACAAAGGAGAAAATGTGCATCAAGAAGCTAAATGAATCAAGAAACATGGGTTTCGATTTAAATCCTTCGGTCCCGGTTCAAAGAAACAATTTGTATGAAGTTTGCAGACCATCTGCATCTAATAGCCAGCCTATTCTTCATTGTCCCGTAACTAATGAAGCTACTGCTGCGGCGACCGAAGACCTAATTCAAGAATCCAATGTCATTAAAAGGATGTTGAGGAACCACCCTTCGTTTTTCGGGTTCCATTGCAGTCTCCCATCTCCTATTGTCGATGAGAATTGGGATGTTAGCAGCTTAACCTCACAATCCAACTTGTGTGACATTTTGGATCAGCAAAAGTTCTTCAATAGGTAAAATTTTATTTCTAAAACGGGATTCGGTGATTAAATATGACGCGTATATGTATATATATAACAGATCACAAGTGATTTCTCACATCAATTTGTTTATGTGCAGATCCTCAGACTTATAAGAATCCTTTGGCATCGCTGATTAAGGTCAGAATTGTGTAGACTGAGCCTGCTACAAGTGGATATGTTGGTAAGATTTACCACATGAATTCCAGTGATTAATCTTGAATCGTTACAATTGAAATGTAAAATATATTTTGTCTGGAATAATATTCCCAGATTTATTGGTCACTGATCTCGTCTTTTTTCAAAAGTCATGAATGGTGTATATATGTATTATAAAATGTTAATGTATGCACCCCCCCTTTACTTACGAGGAAATGGCTGAAACATGATAATCAATGCCCACACAGAAGCATTTTCAGTTGTCTTTGTCACTGCATTTCTCAAATTTGTGCAGGTGAGATGCCATTTTTGAGAATGAATAATGACAATCTTGTTGTTATTTTAAGAAATAAAAGCAGACAACGACTTAAAAAAAAAATCTAATTACAACTAAGGAGGAATCATAATTTCACTGAAAATCATGTCAAGTATATCTAAGCATCTATTTAACCTTTTTGGATAACTCTTTGGAAAAAGTGAATGATTTCGAACTTTGAATATCTTAATGGGAATAACAAAGAAAACACTAACAGGCTTGCATTATGATGAGAGTTAGTCTTATTTTGAGCGAAACATCTGAATCCACATGCTTAACAATATTCATTTCGAGAAGTTTAATGTTAATCCCTTGATTTTTCTATGTTGATTGATAAGGTCATGCTGATAGTTTAAAAGTTAATGTAACAAATAAAACATCTTTCTTTATTTAATTGAATCCCCATATATATAACTTTTGGATTTAAAGGGTGATAAATAAGTTGAATATTGTATATAAAGGATATTATACGATCAAACTCGTGCCGTTTTATCAAAATTATAGATTGTGGAAATTACGCAACTCAAATCTTATACATCCAATAGTCATGATCTCTCCTCTAGCATGATGATTGTTGCAGCCAACAGATAACTCATATGTGTTTATACATGTTCAAGAAGTTCAATTAAACAAAACTTGTTTTTCGCTCTTACGGAGATTCAACATCAAAATCACGAAGATCTTCACAGCTAGTATATATGAACATATCTTGTTTGAAAGTAACTATATATAGTATGGTTATTCACCTTTACATATACTTTAAGATTTTCAAACAAAACGAGACATGCCCACAAATTTCTTCCGTCTCAAAGAAGTATCTGTACTTCCTATAAACAAAGAGCTGCTTACCTAAAATTTTGCTATGTTACATTGTTCTGATCTTGTTCTGTTTTTAGGGTTACGCATTACGATTCTCGACTGTATTCTATTCTTGGTCTTAAATTAGCGTATTTTCATATATCTACAACGATCTTTCGAATGCAACATCCTTCCAATTTCATTGAAGACTCTTTATCATGTTTCAAAACCATGGATGCAGCAAACTAAAGATTTAAGACATACTATCTGGCTAGCTCACTATATATATTCGGATATCGGCAAAAAAAAACTCTGGTAATGAAACAAGACATATACTATAGATACGAGATAGTTTGGCAAAAGTATTGGGTATAGTGTTGGAAATAATGAGGTCTGTAGATTAAAACTCACAAACAAATAGGACCACAAAATTTGTTGAGGGTGTTGAATTTAGTACCTTTTCTATTGCATCCCATGATTCCATCTCCCAAACAAGTGATAGATAATATAGAGGGCAGTTAATTAAGTAATTTATAATAAACCACTTCAAACATAGGTGTCCAAAGCTTTTATGAACATAGTATATCATAACGTCTCTTGTAAAAGGGAAGAGGGAAAACGTGAAAATCGTCGCTATTAAATTTTATAGGTATAACACACGTGATGAACAACTCCAAGTATCATTCTAGCTAATCAATCATATTACTCTGTTATCATCATCTCTTACAGCTATTGACAACAAAACTAATACACAGCATACTCATCGAATGCTGGAAGAAGAATTATTACTGATATTTTCTAATTTTTCAATAACTTCAATAAATTACTAACAAGATATATATAGTTCATGATACGCCTTTCTAAAATTTTAGTTTATATCTATTCATATTTTAAGATTCTTGCAATAAATTCCCATCCCGTTCTACTCATCTACTTATCGAACCATGATCAAGAAGAGATATAAGGTAAAAATTATATTTAAAGAACCGATTTTTTTTTAAAAGGTGAATATTTAAAATTGCATGCATACTAAATAAATTTGAGTTTCCGTTAAAGTATTAAGAAATTACCTGGTGCATGAAGAAAACGAACCCTTCGTTTGATGCAGATGATGCTCTTCATTTTGGAATACCCACAATTTTCTTCGGGACTAAAGATAAAAATCAGTCTGATATAAGTTTATACTTATAACTTGTAAAGATATATACATATAATTGTATCTCTTCCTAAAATAACGAAATCAACTAACTGGATAATGAGATGCAAAAAGGGGAATGAATCGTTACATGAAATCTAAAGCAAAAGGTACAAAACCAGACCAAAAATTTCACGGAATTAGATATTGCTCGATACTTGCTGTAAATTGTAGCAATAACAAAAATTCTCCCACCCCGTATAGGCGATTATTTCCAGTAATAGTAACAGTATTTTTACCAGAGCCGAAAATATTATTTCTTGGGTTCATATGATGAAGAGACGTGATTACAGAGTAGGAGATGGGATTGCTAAAAAGTGGTACCATGAAATCGAATGATTTATCTACATTTCGGGCATTAAATTCTTGAATGACAATTTGTTACATTTGTTTATTCTTGAATGCGGATAATATATTGGTTTTGCGTACATGGAGCAATGTGTCAAAACTTTGACTCGAGATTTTAATGAGGAGTGAGGGTTTTTAAATGTTTGTAGACTGATGGTTTTACGAAATTTTGTTCAAGGAATGGGGTGCGTGAAATCTGGAAGATCGGGGATTGCTGGTACGTGAAAAGATACACGACGAGCCAAAAGATTTATATATGAAGTTCACTTTTGGTTTCATGTTGTATATTCTATCATATTCCCGACACACTTGTTTTTTTATTCAAATAAGTTTGACAATTGGGAGGATCTTGAGCATGTTTGTTCAATCCCAAGATCCACCTCGAAACTCGGTATATTGGACACGAAAAAAATTATGACTCTCTCTGGACAACTACTATAAAAACATATTTATGATCTTATAAGTGAAAAACTTAGTATATGTGTGTATATTTTACATGGGTTTGGAGCCTGAAAATGCTAACTTATCCAACGTGCTCAATAAATGCTGGAAGTTGATTGATGAGAATTAATGGTTGGAAATTAAATCGTTGATGAAACCGTATTGTACTCTTCCTCTCTTTATACAGAGGCTCTATATATCCTTGTAGAGAAAAAATTCAAGAAAGAAAATAGGGTTTTCGGGTTCCTTGAGAGTGAGAAATTCTCTTGAATGAATTTGAGAAATTATTTTCTTGGTTATACTCGATTTGGGATAGTGAGACTTGAGTGTTTTTGTATACATTTGGTGTAAATTTCTCCAAAAAAAAAAAAATTGTCGTAGCCTGTTGATGTAGCCTAATTTTGAGTGAATCATGTAAAATCTTTCTATTATTGTTGATTATTTTAATTTCATAATTTTGTCATTTTAATCACCATATTGTCATCGCACGACGGTATAATACCTCAACAATTAATATCAGTGCCTTTATGGTGTCTGGAACCCTTGGTATAAAATTTATTATAATTTTGAGTATGCTCTGTGGTTGCAGCTTTGACTGATTTTCACACCAAAAATATTTTTTGATATTTTATTAAGGCAAGTGACGCAATTGTGGGAGCTGATGGATCTGGACCGGGGATCAACAAGTTCGATGGTACATATTTTGCATTCTGGAAGTTATAGATTAAGATTATATGTATAGCAATAAATTATATCAATCTCTACCAGGAAGAAAATCGAAAAAGATGGAGTATGATGAGTGGGAGCTCTTTGACCGATAGGTTGCTGTTATTTAAGTAACCTTAACAAAGAACATATCTCATCATATGGCGAGACACAAATCATGGAGGAGATGATGTCGATTTTATCAGACATGCACGAGAAGCCATCAGCAAATAACAAAGTACATCTGATGAAAAAAGTATTTAACTTAAAAATGAAGGAAAGTGTTTCAGTAGCGGCTCACTTCAGTGAGTTCAACACAATTGTTTCGTAGTTAACATTGGTTGAAATTAATTTTGATGATGAAATCCGTGCATTTATTATTTTGGCATCTTTAGCAGATTCTTAGGAGTCGGTGCGGGTAGTAGTTAGCAGTTCTATTGACAAAACAGTTCAATAATGTCAGAGATCAGGTCCTTGCTGAAGACGTTCGCAGGATAGACTTGTTGGCGCAGTGGCGGATCCAGATCCCGTTCCCGAGGCGCAACGAAAGATTTAAAAATTTGAACAGCCTGGGAACAGTCAATATACTAAATAAGAATCTGAACATAGGATGTTTAGGGAGTTACCTCACTGGCGACTAGACGCCTGGCTCCGACCAGTTCCACGAGGGAATCGACCCTTCAACCGTTGAAAGGCTTCGGCCTCCCAATCAGGTCAACGACTGGGATCTCAATTCCTTCGCTAGTTTGCACTAGAAAACCAGCAAAAATTCTACGAGCGGAATCTCCTTGCCGAGATTGGCGGATCAAATTCTGACGACGACAGCGGCGAAGGCGGGGAAAGGAGGCGAGGAGGAGAAAGGGAAGGAAAAATAACTGAGGGGGAGAGTTCTCAACCCAACTTGGAGTGCTAGTTGTCAATACAACTTTTGGTGAAAAGAAAATAAATACCCCAAGACCCCTATTTATAGATTTTTCATGGGCTTAAACCAGGTTAATGGGTCAGGCCCAGGCCCAAGGAATATTTGTTTCAAGTCCATCGTTGTGGTTTCATCATAATCCTGATCGATGATCAGATCTGTTAGGATCGATTTTCTCTCTATTTATGTGCAATGACTAGTTATTCGATCCATAACCAGTACTTAGAGGGCGTAACCAGACTAAATGACAAGACGCAGGATTCAACCAGAATTTGAAGCCGGTTTGCAAATATTAAGCTGGTTTCAGCTGGAAGTTGAAATCAGCTCGAAACTGAGCAAGCGCTAAACATGCTAGTTTTAGCTGGAACTGAAACTAGCTCGAAACACAGTCGAACGATCTGGTTAATCTAACTTGAGCTGCAATAACTCAGTGTTCTTGAATACTTGTGCACCGAGATGCAGATTGAGTAATGTAATTAAAACATGCAGAAATAACTCAAACTGCACTCTAAAGTTCGAAAGCTCAAATAAACAGTTTTATGCGATAAACAAAATATGCAATGCGTATGAATGCAAGTACTGAAAGAATTAAAGAAAATACGCTGAATTTATTTATGGAAGTTCGAAGCTCAATCTCCTACGTCTCCCCTTCTTCCGCAACGGGAAGGATCCACTAGAAGAGTTTGATTACAACGACCCTTGCTGCAACCCACTCCTACAACCCGCAGCCGCAAGAACTCCTAGCATCTACCACTTGCACACCAGTCCGCAAGATGTGTGACTAACAACCCTTCTTTTACGTCTCAGTGAGAAAGACGACAATTATTTACTGTCTCAGTGCAAAAGACTACAAACACTTGTTTAACGTCTCAGTGCAAAAGACAACTAGACTTGTTTAACGTCTCTGTCCAAAGAATACAATGGAAGTCGTTTGATTTGATTCACTCAACTATTCTGTTAAGATCAGTGCTCTCATATGTGAGTGAATCTGTATGTGAGAAATATACAGTGTAAGCTCTCTCTCAAATGTATTTTCACACCCCGGGAAGTGCTTCTATACGAGCTGATTTTTCATTGTCTTCCCAGGTTCAGTGTTGTGTATTCTTTTGATATCTGTATTTTAGTTTTCACAACACTGTTACGACTTTGCTCTTCTCAGCTCTATCTTCATTCCGCTGCTAGTGCTCTTATTTATAGCCTTGCATGGAGATTTTTCCGTTGGACACAAAGTAGTAGACATTGAAAGGTCTTCTGACACTGTTGTACTTTGCGTCCTTTGTTAATAAATGCGTTGCAGGCTTTTCTTCACTTTAGTCACGTGAGCACTGTTCTGAGAAGACGATACAAGCAAGTCGATTTGAATACTAAACAGTGTTTGTCGTTTAACGTTGTATTCAAATCTACATGCTCGTCGATGATAGCATCTGTCATGCTATCTAAGATGGTTTGACTTTAACCAGATTGCCAGCATGTTCATCAATCTGATCTGCATCGAGCTGGTCTTGTTCGAGCTGGTTGCCTCTTCAAATCGCTCAGAGCTCTCTCATTCTCCTCTTGTTTGCAACCGCTCTTGAGCAACTCTTCTAATTTGCTCTTGTCAGCTGATATGCTCTTGGGCTGACCTTCATCATTTTTCAGAGTCTAAGATATCTTCTCTCGTTCTGCTCCTGAAGATCCTGTTGTTGGTGGATCCGGATCCGCACCCCGGCAGGCAGCGGAAGAACAAAAATTTAACCGGGATGCGATCAATACGAATAATCAAATCAGTTATATGTATCAACATACATAGGGTGTTTCAACGAGTTACCTCTCTGGCACTTGTGCCTGGCTCCAACCGGTGTTTCAAGAACCCGGCGCTTCTCGGTTGATTGCGGTAGATACGCCAATCCGGTCCACGACCAGATCCGAGACTCCTTCGTCAGACTGCACTAGAAGTCCTGACGAGATCAGCACGATCGGATTCTCCTCGAAAAACTAGGCCGGAACAAAATTCCGGCGAAGTTGGGCGGCGACGGCGGCGGCGAGAGAGAGGGAGGGAGAGGCGGCTAGTGCTATTAGGTTTAGGTTATGATGATTGTTATATTAATCAAGTCACTAAGCCTAATTTTGCTTGTTGCTTTGGAGGTTGGCTCACTGTCTGGCTTCCTCCTTGTCTGTTTTGTTGCGGATTTTGAGGTTGATAAGATTGTACAGAAGACCTGTCGGGTGCTGGCATTGTTCTTGTTGCTGCTGAATTCTGGAAATTCCCAGAATTACGTTGAGGACATATTCTTGCAAAATGTCCCGGCTGGTTACATTTACGGCAGAGGCCAGATACTCCTCTGCATTGGTCTGTGGCATGTCTCCCTCCACACTTAGTACAATACTCGCCAGTTTGTGGTCCAGCTTGCATTGTTTAAAATCGCTCGAGCTGGAAGAACTACTGGTTCCAGATCGTTTGAATTGTTTCCCTTTTCCCTTAAAGAAATTTTTCTTTTTCCCGCTGCTGCTGCTTCCAGCATCAAAGCGAGGAGGTGGTGGAATCTGAGGATTCTCTGCTGCTTTGGTTGCTGCTGGCACAAATTGTGTTCTTCGCTGCCTTAGCAATCCAGCTTCAGCTCCTTTTGCTCGATTCAACGCATCAGCAAAAGTATTGGGTCTTCCAGTATTTACCAAAGTAAGACATCTGGATTCAATCCATTAATGAATTGATTCGCTTGTGCTTCATCATTCATAGCAACGTGTGGCGCAAATTTCAGCAAACTCGTGAACTTGGCAACGTAATCCTCTTTTGTTGCTGCTGGCACAAATTGTGTTCTTCGCTGCCTTAGCAATCCAGCTTCAGCTCCTTTTGCTCGATTCAACGCATCAGCAAAAGTATTGGGTCTTCCAGTATTTACCAAAGTAAAGACATCTGGATTCAATCCATTAATGAATTGATTCGCTTGTGCTTCATCATTCATAGCAACGTGTGGCGCAAATTTCAGCAAACTCGTGAACTTGGCAACGTAATCCTCTATATTCAACTGCCCTTGTCGCAAGTTCGCAAATTCCGCTCCTTTATCTTTCCTATAAGAGACTGG
>KQ992242.1:214711-234163 GCA_001598015.1 Dorcoceras hygrometricum
ATATCGTCATTTGGACCCGGGCCCGTTGGGCCGGTCCAAGTCCATCATTAAGTTTATTTATTTAGACTTAATGACTTCATTGACAAGACTTGATATATTTTGCATAACCCTAACCCTAAAACCAGCCGCCCCTCCCTCCCTCTCTCACGCCGCCGCCGCCGTGCGCCGCCGCCGCCGCCGCCAACTTCGCCGGAAAACGTTCCGGCCTAGTTTTTGGAGGAGTATTCGTTCGTGCTGATCTCGTCAGGGCTTTTAGTGCAGCCTGACGAAGGAGTCTCGGATCTGGTCGTGGACCTGATTGGCGTAAACTACCGCAATCTACCGAGAAGAGCCGGATTATTGTAATACCGGTTGGAGCCAGGCACAAGTGCCAGCGAGGTAACATGCTAAAACGCCCTATGTATGACGATTACTGTAATTGTCTGATTTTTCGTATTGATCGCCTCCCGGCACCTGTTTCTTGTTCTTCCGCTGCCTAGCCGGGGGGCGGATCCGGATCCACAACAATGAAATGTTTTAAGATCATGCACGCATCCATGTATTTAACGTTATTTTAGTTACAGTATGTGCTTGCATGTGATTTTATTAGTATGTACCTTGTTATGCATTACGATAGAGCATGCTGAGCCTCTAGGCTCAATAGGTTTAATTGGTGTAGGTGATGATCCTGTTGATGAGATCATTCCGACCGGCGGTTATGACCGCTGAGCGCCGGTTGCAGCAGTATCCCGTGACCGCCTTTATGATTCAGTTTTGTCATGTTGCAGCTTAGATAATGGTTTTTAAACATTTTGACTTTCACTATTATTTTTATTCGATGATTTTACCATGTTGGATGTTTAATGTTTTTAAATATTCCTTTATTTAAGCTTAAGGTGTGTTGAGAAAATGATTTAGAAATTATTTTAGAAGGGAACGAGCCATATTTAAAATTATGCTTCCGCAAATGTTTTTTAAAAAAATAAAAATTTCTAGAGTTTTGTTCATTTCAGTTTGGTTTACATTTCAGATTTCGTTGTTTAAAAATCGAGTAGCACTTTTAAAATATTTTAGCATATTGATAAAACGTGTTTCTTCCTTAGTCATTTGAAATCATATATATAGGATGTTAGCCACATCATGCATCCTTATGATTCATACTTCACTCAATACATGCGATTAAGCACTTTCAACGCATGTACTTCTCATAATTCGTCGGTATATTCTTACCATTTATTCACAAGACTCATGTGATATAAATTCAAAAGCAGTAAGACATATACCACACAAGCATGCAATTCATCATAGGAAGAACTCGTCAAGAGATCGAGTGCTGATTCATACTTCACTCAATACATGCTGTTAATCACTTCCAACGCGTGTATTTCTCATAGTTCTTCGGTATATTCTTACCATTTATACACAAGATCATGTGATATAAATTCAAAAGCAGTAAGACATATACCACACAAGCATGCAATTCATCATAGGAAGAACTCGATCTACCCCACTCATCTAGTTCAAAGATCTCACTAATGTAGTAACAATGCTCTGATACCACCTGTTGTGAGTCTCTCTGCTCACAATTTAATCTTCTAATCTTAATCAGTGGGTTATTAATGTAAACTAAACAAGTTTAACAATCTAATCTGGTTTATACATAACGTCAAAAAAAAAAAATTTCATATCAGCAGAAGCGTATTACATTCAGCAGACACATAATAAGT
This sequence comes from Dorcoceras hygrometricum, assembly GCA_001598015.1. Lineage (NCBI taxonomy): Eukaryota > Viridiplantae > Streptophyta > Magnoliopsida > Lamiales > Gesneriaceae > Dorcoceras > Dorcoceras hygrometricum. The sequence goes on from KQ992242.1 coordinate 216,418, forward strand.
TCAACTGGTAGCGCAAACTTGATTCGTGTATACACCTGCTTCATAGTTCACTTCGGTTACAAGCTAAGTTCAAGCTAAGTTCCCTAGTACATGTGTCTATCTTATATACAAAAACCAGAATTGAGCAACCTAACATCAATTATCCAAATATCTAGACTATCAGCTGGTGTTTCGCCTTCCTGCTGCTGATCCAGCGTCTAGATAATTAGCTCTCGCTACCCGTGATTGCTCCCCCCTAATTCTTTCTTCCTGTTGTCATGCACACATACAAAACAAAACAACAGCCGGATAAAATCCGGTGAGAATCATCTCAATATAATCAGCAGGTACGCACAATAACAATAAAATGCATAACATTGTATCAACTGTAATGAATGCAATGACATGAAATGATTCTAGTTCTCCTCTTCAATCTCAGAATTGATTCCATATCAGTTCGACGCCATCAAGATTCGTATCCGATCTTGACATGAATATTCATCTATCGAAACCATCTCCGGCTTCGAAAATCAGGCCAACTCAGTCCTGGGCATTAGAATCAATTCAATTCTCTTGCAAACTCATGCAAATATAAAAGATCCACTACCTGTGATGGATCGACACACACATAATTCAAGTTCTAAATCAAGAACAGTAATCATATATGTATGTGATTTCAGCGGAATACTCAAGAAATATCATTCTCGAGTAATCTAGTTCCTGACTCTTCTGTCAGATTATACCTTCGTTCCTCTGTTCTCAAATACTTCAATCAGTGTTCTTACACTCTGTTCTTCACGTCCGAAGATTCTTGCAAGATCAAAGGTAGATAACTGAAATCAAGATGTTCTCAGCATTTCAAATTCACTCTTATTTATAGACAACGCTCTCTGTATTTCTTGCAGCATTTCCAACGTATTCAATTCGAGTTCCACGTGTCATGCTGAGTAGTCAAACAAGATATACTCCCACCGCTTCGAAGATGGATAACGATAAACAGATTCTTCAACTGCTGTTCATTGTCCTCAGTCGCTGTTCGAATATCGTTGTTCTTCAGCAGACGCAAGAATCAGCTGTTGTAATAACCAGTAGCAAAAACAGGAATCCAGTCGCAACATAAATACAGTCGCAACATTTCAAAACTCAAAACGATGTCGTTATAACTAATCTCAACGACGTCGTTACATGTCATCAGCTGGTACTACTTCACTTAAACGAACCAGCAGCTGGTCGCACTTCTATTCTAACAGCTGATTTCGCAATAATAGTCGAAACGGTATCGTATCAACATCTCCTGGTTATAATCAAAACGGTGTCGCATTGATCCCTCGACTGGATAACCAGCAGATACCAAAATCTCTCGACTGATTTCCAATCTCTCGTCTGGTTGCTAAACGACGACGTATCAAAGCTTATAGTTATACTACAAAACGCTGTCGTAAATTCTCTCAGCTGGAACGAATTCCCCTCGACTGATTGTGTTAACTATCAAAACGACGACGTCGCACCTACGTCATCCAGCAGATACATTCCCAATCAGCAGATATACATTAAAACCAGCAGATACACTTCAATACTCAGCAGGTACATAAACCAGCAGATGCTTACAAACTCTTGCTGCTGATTTCTCGTTCGCATAACAGTGACTAACACGTGGCGACCCTTCTATTCGCGCGTCTGTTTTCCAGCTGAAATCAACACTAATGCTTCAACTGAATTTCAAAATTCCACCAGTCGCGAGCTACAGTTACCTGCTGCTGATTTTATCAAATCGCTTTGTCTGGTTACTGCGTCTGGTGCTCATACTTAACGCGATTTAACGATACACAGTTTCTGAATCACCCAACACTTCCAGAAGAAATCCGAGCTCATAACCAAGCTTCATCAATTCGTAAATGTCGAACTTACTCGACTAATCCTCTTCTTAATGATTCTGGGCATTACACTATCCATCTGCATGCTCAGAACATCACTATGTTCCCTACCAATTAAACATGGTAATTTGAATCGCAGATGCTAGTCTCAAGCTCGAACGGCCCTTATCCTCTTTTGGACGGTTCAGTCGACTAGAAACTAGTTTAGAATACACAGTGACTATTAGATGTGTTTCATGATAGCCATTGTTAGGATAGAATTTATTAGTTTTGGTGATAACAAAATAAGACAAGGTGCTACTGGACAATCAGCCGTTGCAATTAACAGCGAAGTATATTTCAGTCGACGGGTTGATATTCAGCTGATGGTTGTTAAGTGGAAGTATTCAGATGCGTTGAGACTTTCAGATTGATATTCGGGATTATTTCAGAGGTTGAATTATTACAGGTTATCAGTTTCTGGTACTGGATCAGCCGTTGGATTTCTACGTTAGCATTTGGTATTCAATCAGTCGTTGGTATATTCAGCCGTTGTTTGTAATCAGCAGTTGGAGTCGTCAAGGGTAATCAGCAGTTGTATTAGTTTCAGACGCAAGTATTTGAGTGTTAACGTGTTTCGTTAAAGTTTTCAAAATGACAGCGTTTGGATAAGTTGAAACGACGGCATATTGGATTAGCGCTAGGAATCAGCCGTTGGATTTTGCGTATAATCAACCGCTGGTTTTTCAGCAGTTGCATTCTTTAAGGGAAATCAGCAGATGGATATTCATTTCAATAGTCAACTTATTTCAGCAGACAGACACTCATTTCAGTAGATGGCTAAAGTGCTTTTGATCCAGTCGTGATTATGATTGTTACTCTTAATCGTTGCAACCAGTCGTTACGTTATAAAAGGGAGATATTTCAAGCGATCAGCTGGTGCATATTTTCAGGCATTGAAGTTATCAGTCGTTGCATACTTTCAAATGTTCAAGTCATCAGCTGTTGCGCAAACGATGGATTGATTCAAACGTTCATATCAGAGGAAACAAAGGTGGAGATTGAATCGTACATGTGCCTTAATTAAGGAGACAGTATCAGTACTATTCTGAGTAAATAGTACACTGTATCAGAGGGTGTTTTACGGCATTTGCACAAATATGGTTAGATGCCAATTTTGACAGAGTGCAATTTGCCTTTTGGTGGAGCAGAATTTACGGTGTACGATTGACAGAATTTCAAAAAGGAGATTTTGTTGCCTTTGGAGAAATTAATGACCGTTGAGAACGAAGACTATAAATAGCAGAAGTTTGAATTGAAGAAACATCTCTCGCTATTGTTTTCTTGCCGTCACTCTGCCATTTTTGCGTCTCAACTATTCTCGAGCTATTCGAATATTGAAGTTACTATTTCAAAAAGCTCTCAACTCGAATAACCTACAATCAAGCTTACACAGAAAATATCTTTGAGGCATCCTCTGATTCACTTTTGTTGAATCGATCTTATTGTATAAGAAATCAGAGGATTTACAGTCTCATAGAATTATATTCATTGTTATATCATTTGAGTATGTAACAAACGTGCTCCTTAAAAGCCGTTTGAAAAACCTTATTCACTTGTAAACCAGCAGCTGCGTCTGCGTGATAGTTTGTGGTATTGCTAGGAGTTCACCTTGAGCGAGGCTCGGTGACTGGGTGTTTGCAGAAGGGCTGTAAATCATCAAATCTTCTAGTGGAACCTTCCTGAAAATGAAGAAGGGGAGACGTAGGATATTTATATCCGAACTTCCAGAAACAAACTCTCGACCTTAATGTTTTACTTAACGCATTTATTTACTGATTTACTGTTCACTGATCGATTGGCTTATTTCCGCATAATATTTGTTAGCCAAGAGATCAGCAGTTAAACTGAGATACTTTAAATCTGGTAACTCGAATTTAAGTTAAGCGAGGCGCTTGTAAAACTGTTTTAAGGGTTTCGAAAATTTAAAATAGTAGGAGTTCATTCAACCCCCCTTCTGAACTCCTGCAGCTGTTTTTTGAACCATATTGATCCTATCAATTGGTACAGAGCCTGCGCATCTCAGTTATTGAACAATTGTTATTTGTGCTTTATCTTATATCAATATGTCTACTTCTCACAATAAGATTCCTTTGTTTTCCAAGGAAGATTATGACGACTGGAAGATACACATGCAAGCGCATCTGGCTGCCCAGGATGATGATATGTGGGCGGTTATCACTGAAGGGCCGCTGAAAATCATGAAGCCGAATCTAGCTTTTGCTATATCAAATGGCGAGCCTCAGTTCATTGAGAAGAGCAGACATGAGTATACCAGTGAAGACAAAAAGAAAGCCAACCTGGATAATGTGGCCAGGGATATCCTTTACAAGACGCTGGACAAGGACAAAAATATGTTCAGCAAAATCAAAACCTGCGCCACAGCCAAGGATATTTGGGAAAGGCTGACCCAGATATGTGAAGGAAGCGACGAGACAAAAGAGAACAAGCTGACGGTGGCTCAGCAGAAGTACGAGTCAATAAAGATGAAAGAAGGAGAAACAATGACTGAGTTCGATGAAAGATTCAGCGCGGTGGTGATTGAGCTAACTAGTCTTGGAAAAGAGTACAGTAATCGTGAGCTAGCGTTGAAGGTCATGAGAGCGTTACCCAGGGAGTGGGACGTGAAGACTATGACAATTAGGGAGTCCAAAGATTTGAACAAGCTGGAGCTGCACGACTTTTTTTCAACCTAAAAGCCTATGAGTTTGAGTTGGAGACAAGAGCAGAAGCTGGACCCTCGACATCCCAGCCGACGAAAGCCCTAGCTGCTACAACTACTGAACAGTGCTCTCCAAGCACAAGCAAGAAGGCTGATCAACTCAGCGATGACGTCATGTCCCTCTTCGTCAAGAAGTTTGGGAAATACTTGAGAAGATCCTATAACCCTTCTACTCCTTACAATAGTCATAAAAATGATAAAGCTGTATCTGATATGAAATGTTTTAACTGTGAACGTCTAGGGCATTTTGCAGCTGAGTGCAACAGACCCAAGAAGGACGATAGATAAAAGCGAGATGACAAGAGAACTGATTACAGATACAAGAAGGAGGATCGATACAACCGAGAGGACAAGACTGATGAAAGAGCTGTCGATAGATCCAAGGAGCGATCCAAGGATAGACGGATGAGGACGAGAGGTGATAAGAGGACCAGCCGCAAGCATGATCGCAAAGTACTGGTGGTTTAGGAAAGCACCAAAAGCTGAGCGGACACTGATTCAGAATCTTCATCCAGCAGCTCATCATCCAGCGATAGTGAACAGGAGGAGGTTCACTGTCTAATGGCTGACCAAACGTCTGACGACGAGGTATTTGACTTCTCCAATGTTGAATTTACACGAGAAGACCTTGTCAGTGCACTGAATGACATGATAAAAGAGTACATGAAGCTTTCTCACTCATTCGAGGAAGTGAAAGCTGAAAACAGTGATTTGAAAAATAGTTCAGCTGAACCAAGTACTGTTGAACTTGGTGAAGCTGACAGTTTGAAAATCAAGTTGAGTAAGCTGACAGCTAAGAATGACGCGTTGAAAAATGATACTAGTGAGCTCAAAGCTAAAATTGAAAGATTGAATGAAGTAATGAGCTCCTGGAATCAGTCCTCCCGATCTCTTCATAAGCTGCAAGAAAGCCAAAAGCCAGCAAATGATAGAAATGACTTGGGTTTCAATAGTAGTGAGAGCAGCGAAGGAGAGACAAGTACTCAATCGCAGCCGGTGTATGACAAGATCAACAAAATGAGCTTTGTCAAAGCCAGCGTGACATATAACTACTGCGAGTCGATGAGATGTGATGACCAGAACCCTTCTCAGTCGGACCATAAAGAAAAAGCCGGTATCGGCTATCAAAGACCTGATAATTCCAAGCCCGGCTGGCTAAAGAACAAGTTGGACAAGGATAAAGCGAAAGCTGGTTCCAAGTCTTATGTTCAGCACCAGCCATGGCGTAATTCAAAGAAGGCAAAATCTGGTTGGACAAAGGCTCAGCCGAGAAGAGATCCAAATGGTCAAAAAATGTCAAATCAAAATCCATAGACCTCTATAATTATGCACAGACCCTCACGGACACTTATACTGGAAATACTGTCAAAGTAATTCAAGTGTGGGTCCCGAAAGGGGTAATCTGATCTGGACCCAAGTGACATTGGGTACCAAAAGCTGCTTGTTTGATTGCAGGATCACAGGTACAAACCAGCAGCTGAATCAACATTGTGGTATCTGGATAGCGGCTGTGCACGACATATTACAGGAAACCAGAAGCTGCTTTCAGACGTTGTTCCACATAAAGGCGCAAAGATAGTCTTTGGTGATAATGCATATGGTAACACTGTGGGTAAGGGTAAGCTTATCCACGGTAACATTTCTATCTCAGATGTATTAGTTGTTGATAACCTTTGGTATAATTTGATTAGCATTAGTCAGCTGTGTGACAAATGTTACACAGTCCAGTTTCAACAACACACATGCGCGGTTCAGAGTCCAAGTGGTCTGATTGTATTGGTAGAAAAACGTTCGGGGAATACCTACATCATCGATTGGTCAGAGCAGCTGGAGTCTGAACAATTGTGCCTTGAAGCTGGTTCTTCCAAGAGCTGTATGTGGCATCAAAGAATGAATCATCTTGCATTCAAAACACTTGCTAAGCTGAGTCAACATGATATGGTTTCTGGTATGCCTAAAATCAGTTTTTCTAAGGATAAGATCTGTGCAGCATGTCAGCTGGGTAAGCAAATTAAATCGACTTTCAAAATTAAAGGCGGAAAACGTTCTTCCCGTTGCCTTGAGCTCTTGCATATGGATCTTTTTTGTCCTATTTCCGTAACGAGCTTAGGGGGAACGAATTACACCCTTGCAGTCGTTGATGATTTTAAAAAATATACTTGGGTGTTGTTTTTAAAAGCAAAATCTGAAACCGACGACCAGCTGATACGCCTTTTAAAACGTTTAGAAAATGACAGTTCTTGTTCAGTCAACCGGATAAGAAGTTATCGCGGTACTGAGTTTCTAAGTTTTAAATTGACTTCTTATCTGGAAGACTTGGGGATAAAGCATGAGCTCTCAGCAGCTAGAACTTCTCAGCAAAATGGGTTAGCTGAAAGGAGAAACCGCACTTTAAAAGAAGCTGCTAGATCTATGATTGCATATTCCGGGATTTCACAAAAATTCTGGGCAGAAGCAGTTAACACAGCATGTTATACTCAGAACAGATCGATGATTAATAGGATGCACGATAAAACCCCATATGAGATATGACATGGCAAGAAACCTGATATCTCTTACTTCAGGGTGTTATGGGTGTAAATGTTTCATTCATAATAATGGCAAAAAGAATCTAACAGCCTTTGAACCTAAATCTGATGCAGGTATCTGCTTAGGTTATTCAGCTGTGAGCAAAGCATACCGTGTGTTCAACAACAGGAGTTTATCAGTTGAGGAATCAGCACACGTGGTGTTTGATGAGACAAGCTTCAAGTCCAATTCAGCTGCAAGCCTACATGATTTGTGTTCACGTCTGGAATCAACAAGTCTTGAGGAATCAGACGACGATGTGCCACAAATACAATCAGCTGAGGCACTACCAGCAGTGGACACTCTGCACAACAATGTTAAACAAGATCTGACAGGTAACCCAGTAGTCATTGATTTGACTAATGTGGACTCTGTGCAGGATCAGACCCTTCCAAGTGTACCAGCTGCTGGAAGTGAAGCAATCGAACCAGCTGCTGGAAGTGAAGCAATCGAACCAGCCGATGGCAAAGAAGGAAGCTCATATCAATCGGCATCAAGACCACCAGCTGATGCATCAGTCGCAAGTACATCTTCTCAACTGGTATCAAGATCACCAGCTGATGAACCAGCCTCAAGTAATCATCAATTGGTATCCAGACCTACAAGTGAAACAAGATCTGATCCAAGCTCACATCTGGAACAACGATCACAACAGCTGGAAGCAGACGCACAAGCCAACAATGATAAACATCAAATGGCATCAGTTGACCCAGTTGTCAACCAGTCAGCGACACAGGGGGAACAAAGAGCAAATCCATTTGGACTTGATCTCCGATGGAATAAAAATCATCCACCCGAGCAATTCATAGGTAATTTCGATTCTCCTGTTTGCACACGAGGCCAGCTAATGCATGATCATTTTGATTCCGCATTCATTTCGCATATAGAACCTAAAAATAGATAGATGAGGCCTTAGCTGACCCACGATGGATAGATGCAATGCAAGAAGAACTTAATCACTTTAAGCGTAACAATGTTTGGACACTTGTACCTAGACCCTCTAACCATTCAGTCATAGGAACTCGGTGTGTCTTTAGGAATAAACTGAATGAAGATGACATAGTCACTAGAAACAAAGCTAGGCTGGTAGCACAAGGATTTAGGCAATGGAAGGTATAGACTTCGATGAGACCTTCACGCCAGTAGCTAGATTAGAAGTCATCCGCATGTTTCTTGCATATGCTGCATTCAAAGACTTTAAAGTCTTTCAAATGGATGTTAAGAGTGTCTTTCTCAATGGCGTTTTAACAGAGGAAGTGTATGTTGCACAACCGCTTGGCTTCGTAAATCATGCACATCCAGACTTTGTTTACAAACTTGATAAAGCTCTATATGGGTTGAAGCAAGCACCCAGAGCTTGGTATGATACACCATCTAAGTTCTTAATCGAGCATGATTTCACAATAGCCACAGTTTATAAGACACTGTTTAAATTTGTTAAAGCTGATCATGTCTTATTAGTTCAGATTTACGTTGACGATATTATTTTTGGGTCAACTAACCCCAAACTGTGCAAGAAGTTTTCTAAGTTGATGCAAGACAAATTCGAGATGAGCATGATGGGAGAGCTGACGTTCTTTCTAGGCTTGCAAGTTCGACAACTGGAGAATGGTATATTCATTAAGGCGAAATACACGAAAGAACTGCTGAAAAATTTGGCATGGACAATTGTTCAGCAGCTGCTACCCCAATGAGCTCTTCAATCAATCTGGATAAAGACGAAGCTGGAACTGCCACTGAGGTATCTCTTCATCGTGGTATTATAGGCTCTTTGCTGTACTTAACTCCTAGCAGACCAGACATCATGTTTGTTTTCTGTATGTGTGCTAGATTTCAAGCAGAGCCAAAGAAATCTCATTACATAGCTGTAAAGAGAATATTGAAATATCTTAAGGGTACTTCCAATGTGGGTCTTTGGTATCCCAAAGACTCAGGCTTTCAACTAATCGGTTATAGTGATGCAGACTACGCAGGATACAGGATTGATCATAGTAGCACAAGTGAGACTTTTCAATATTTAGGAGATCGACTAATTTCCTGGTTCAGTAAGAAGCAGACGTCAATTGCAACGTCCACGGCTGAGTCAGAGTACCTTGAAGCTGGTAGCTATTGTGCTCAAATTCTATGGATACAACATCAGCTGAAGGACTATGGAGTTGATACTTCTGAAGCGCCTATTCTCTGTGACAATACCAGTGCAATCGCGATCACCCAGAATCCAGTACTGCATTCAAGGACGAAGCACATCGATATCAGGCACCATTTCATAAGGGACCATGTGCTGAAGAAGGACGTCCGGTTGGAGTACGTGTCGACTGATCAGCAAGTAGCTGATATCTTCACCAAACCTCTGCCAGATGCTAATTTTTATTATTTTAAAACATCTTAGGTCTCCTTGAATTGCCTTGATTGTCTGTGAGCTAACGCATTTTTGCAGGTTGTCAGTTGTCGCTTGAATCAGCTGCAAGTCTTTTGTTCAGGGGGAACGCTAAGACTTTCAGCTGAAGCAAGCCTCTCGCGTTGGGAGATTATCAGTCATAGGGGGAACCAGGAGCTGAATTGTTAAGCGCAATGTCGGCTGAATATGTTACGACTGGACACACTCAGTTGTTACACGTACACAGCTGATGCTTATTTGTGATCAGCTCCTGCCACCCTCAACGATACACTAAAATCAGCAGTGATGTTATTACATTCGCTGCACCAGCTGTGACATTATATGGTGCACGTTTTGTACCGTTCGATTAAAATATTTTGAAAATAATTTCAAAATCTTTTCCAAAATTGTACACGCCGACGGATGGTTGACACGTGTTGTCACCATGCGAAACGTCACATCAACACTTTCTCTCTCCAGTAACTTTTCGTTTTCCTAGTTTATTTACGGCGTTTCTTCAATTTGCTAATACTTACCTTGCATATTTCTCTTGTGCGTATTAGTATTCTCTGCGTATTCGTTTGCAAAGCTTTTTCAGGCGTATTCTCTGTTCTTCTACAATCATAAATGGCAGCTTCTCTATTTGTCAACACTCTTCATGTTTGTTTTGAATCGGTTCTTGGTATGGACAACGCTGAAATGGTGGCGATGTTTGAATCACTTGTGGCCACTGGATTGACAGGCTTTCTGGGATGGCCCGCGGTGATTCATGAGGACGCTCTGTTAGAGTTCTTCGCAAATGGGTCCGTTAGAGATGAGTTGGTTGTTAGCAACGTGAATGGCGTGCCAGTGGAGATTTCAGAAAAACTTCTCGTAGAGACGTTTGAGCTTCTTGTGGAAGGTTTGACAGATTTAACTGATATTCCTAAGGATGTAGTATTTGATGCTAGGAGCATTTTTTCTCTGTCTGGTGAACCGGTAAGCACCTCTGGGAAGAAGCGCGATATGAAGATCGAGTTTCGCCTTCTTTGTGACATTCTGGAAAAAACAATTTCTGTAAAGGTCGGGTCCTTTAATTCAATCACCATGGAGAAGTTTTTGATGCTGACGGCAATCGTCTGTGGAGTGAGGATTAACTGGACCAGTATAGTGTTCAATATTCTTAAGAAGATGGTGACTCAAGGATCAAAGCAAGCCAAGGGTTATGCCGTTCAGATCAGTCTCTTACTGGAAAATGTTCCAAACCTGGAACTGGGAGAATCTTCGGAGTTTCCCTCTTCAAAGATCCTAACAGAAAGGACAATTCATCGCTACATTGTTCTGAATGAGAAAGTTGGTGCAGAGGAAGCTGCTGATGCACCAAAGGTGAAGAAGCCACCTGTAAAAAGGGCTGTGTCTAGGAAGAGACCAGCTGTGGCCTTACTGGAAAATGTTCCAAACCTGGAACTGGGAGAATCTTCGGAGTTTCCCTCTTCAAAGATCCTAACAGAAAGGACAATTCATCGCTACATTGTTCTGAATGAGAAAGTTGGTGCAGAGGAAGCTGCTGATGCACCAAAGGTGAAGAAGCCACCTGTAAAAAGGGCTGTGTCTAGGAAGAGACCAGCTGTGGCCAATGCGGATGTACCAGTGGTCAAAAGGAAGAGGACGACCAAGAGCAAGTCGGTGTCCTCAAAGGAAAATTTGGAGATGGTGGCAGTGGCACAGGAAACCGTGCCCATACAAATCATTGAGCCAATTCCTGCCGCACTAGCTGATGATGAAGTTGAAGAGCAACCAGCCGTTGAGGTTGCTGCTGAGACTAGTGTGCAAGAACCAACTGCTGAGCATGTTGATGAGCAGATGGATGAGACAACAGCTGATGAGGAAACAACGGTTGAGAATATCACTGAACCAGCAGTAGCGCCTACCCGAGGAGGCAATACCCACGTCTGCTGATGACGTGGACCTTATAATTGAGCAGGTGATCGCTGAAACTGTTCAGATAGGAGAAGATGAGTAAGATCATGGAGTTGGTGTATCTGGCGTTGGAGATCAACCAGCAGAAACAGCTGATGGGGAGAAACTTTGGTTTGATTTATCTTATGACGAAATTATGGCTCAAATGGATGCCGAGAATCCAGTTGTCACTGCTAGTGACGCCGATGAGGAGATGGAAGCTAAGAGGACAGTTGGAATAGATGTGGGTGTACAGACAGAATCTTGTCCGACTGAGTATTTTGTGCAGGCACCGGAAGAAGTGGAGATGAGTGATGATGTGCAGTCAGTGGGTGAGAGGATTGATGAAGATGAAGCCATGTCGCTGGAGGATATTTTGTTTTCAATCCCAGTCGACGTTCCTTTGCCGTCTGCTGGTCTGGAAATTACACATATTATTTTGGGCCAGACTGTTTATATTCCAGGAGTCGATGAAGGAGACTGGTACAAGGCCAGTCTTCCTAAGATCCATCCTGACGATAAAGGGAAGGAGCCCTTTCTGGTAAAAGACCCAATTAATGGAAAACCGCCACATGAGAATTATTCTTTGATTTGCGCAGATATCGATCTGCTTGTACAATTAAGGGAGCAGGTTATAGATGAAGTGGCTAAATTCTTTTAGTCTTTCAGTCTTAAGCGGTTAGGAAATTTGAAGATAGATGACTCCTATTATGCTAAGGAGGAACTCGTGTTGTCGTGGGCTGAAGCAAAATCAACGGGAGTAGCCCTTCAACGGAAAATGTATATATTGTTGAAATACAGAGAGGTTTTGGTCAGGAAATTTTTAGAAGCAAGGAAGCTCAATTTTGTACCCGGTGAAGGAGATTTTGCAGTTGACCTCAAATTCATAGAAATGTTATCAGATCTTCATTCTTTCATTTTAGAGGAATTAAAGAAGCAGACGGTAGCACACAGCCTTAGATGGTATAGGACGTGTTGCTCTCAACTGTTTGAAGGTCGCTCGCGTAATCAAGGTGCTCCTCTTGCCCTAACCAATTTTGAGGTTGCGCGTCAACGATCTTATGATGACACTCTTCCTCCAATTAGCGCATTTTTCAAGATATTGAAGAAGAGATGGACGGATGTATGTTTGGAGGTTGTTGAATTCTTTGGTTTCGGGAGACTCCTACCAGTAGGTTCAGTAAATTTTTTCAAAGCTTTATCAGTTGTTGAACCAATCTACAGTTTTGTCTTGCACCAGCCGACAGTATTTTCCTTGCGGTTATCTCAGCTGTGTACAGTTTTCTTTCAGTATAGTTTGTACAGTGGTTTGGGTTCAGCTGATATTCGCGGTTTTGTGTCAACCATTGCTATGGACAGAACAATTTTGAGGAATGTACAGTTAGCATCAGCGTCAATTTCAAGTATTGATCAGGAAGATCAGCCATAATTTGTTCAGAGCCCAGAGTATTCTGACAGTTTTCAGCGACAGGACTCTCCACACTCAGCTGCTGACTCACCTCTTCGATTCATTTCAGATGATATTTCTATGGCCGATGATACCACTCGCTTCTCTAATTCAATTGCTGATCTCCAGACCTTTCTATAAGAGCGCATTGATGATTCTCAAAGTGATATTCTATCCAAGCTACACACACTTGAAAAGGGTCTGCGTGACAGTCTGCGGCAATAGGAAGAAGCCTTCCGGACGTTGATTCACAGTGCTCGACAGGATGGCAGAACTCTTGATGATGTCCAGACCCTTCGTTTCAATGAGTTTAGGAAAGGTTTTCTGGCTCACTGTGCTGCTGTCACTGCTGATTCAATGGATTTTCGAAAGGAATTTAGAGCACTTAATGCCAAAGTCACGTCTTTGGATGAGCAGGTGGCCGCTACTCGCAATGATTTATTAGAATTTAGTGCTACGGCACAGGAAACCCTCAATCACATTACCGACCAACTGAGCAAACTTATTGCTTATATCAACCGTGGTGGTAATGACAAAAAGGGGGAAGTGAGTAGCAGCCGCCCTCAACCACCTCCTGATGATCAAAACAGAGGCAGTGGCAATACATGTGGTGGTAATGTTCGTACAACTGATATTGTGGATAGATTCAATGGCAGTATGAGCAGAGAAGGGCAGAGCAGAGGCAGAAGCGGTGGTAGTCGCAGTAGAGGTAACAGAAGTGGATCTTCCAAGAGAAAATATCCCAGTGGTGGTGGACAGTTCAGAAGATCTTTTGAAAACTGGTTAGGATAGAATGGTTGTTGGTCTTTTGTACAAATCTTATTTACAGTTCTTCAGTAAATGAAATTTTAGTATTTCAGCAGTCCTTGTGCAATTTATTTTTGCCTATTCATATATCTCGGCTACTAAGTTTTGTCATCACCAAAAAGGGGGAAATTGTTAGGATAAAATTTATTAGTTTTGGTGATAATAAAATAAGACAAGGTGCTAATGTACAATCAACTATTGCAATTAACAGCGAAGTATATTTCAGTGACGGGTTGATATTCAGCCGATGGTTGTTAAGTGGAAGTACTCAGATGCATTGAGACTTTCAGATTGATATTCGGGATTATTTTAGAGGTTGAATTATTACAGGTTATCAGTTTCTGTTACTGGAATAGCCGTTGGATTTCTACGTTAGCATTTGGTATTCAATCAGTTGTTGGTATATTCAGCCGTTGGTTAGTAATCAGCAGTTGGAGTCGTCAAGGGTAATCAGCAGTTGTATTAGTTTCAGACGCAAGTATTTGAGTGTTAACGTGTTTCGTTAAAGTTTGCGATGGATCTGTTTTGACAGTTCCTAATTAAGTTTTGAATTACACAAAACCTGTTATTGTATTTCTAACAATTCTACTTGAGTGTACAGATTCTAGCTATCGAAGAAGATGATGAACAGTCGAAGAATCTGTCCAGCCGATGGTTCGCAATATAAACAATCAGCAGTTGGTTTGGTGTTCATGGAATCGGCAGCTGGATTAGCAATGGAGACGTCCAAAGTTGAATCAGCTGTTCGTAATCAGGCGGAGGCCAAGTTGAACCAGCTGGAGCATAGTCGTAGTGATGAACCAGCTGGAACGATGACAACCAGCTGCAAGCGCTAAAGAGAAAAGATGAACCAGCTGGAACATATATTGAGAAGCGCGCTGGAGAAATTCGTTGAAGAAGAAGATTCCAATTATAAGTACTGTTGACGAATCTGTTAGCAGTCGCGATTATAAGTACTGTTGATGAATCTATTGACAGTCGCTATTCAAGAAGCTAAAAAGAGAATCGCAAGATGGAGCTGGAACGAAGAAGTTCAGCAGGAAGCTACAGTGATCAGCAGGAAGCTATCAGCAGATCAGAAGAGAAGTGAAAAAGAGATGAAGCGACGTCGTGTTGAAGAATCAGCAGATGGATTAGCGTTGATGACGTCATCGGTGACGTCATCATATTCAGCAGATGGTTTGAGAGAGCAGTCGCAAGAATCAGCAGGTAGCTTGTACATCCAGACGCAAGAGGAAGCGACGTCGTAGAGGAGATATCTAGTCGCAAGCTACTGTTCATCAGCAGATAGTATTTGGAGATAGCGATAGCAAAACGATGTCGTTTACATAAGTTGATACGACAGCGTTTTGCTCTTGCGCTAAAGATTCAGCAGATGCTCTTTGCGTTGAGATTTAGCAGTCGCAAGACACCAGCTGGAAGCATATGTTTAATACCAGCTGGACAACCAGACGCAAGCAACAGCAGCATCCAGTCGTGAGCTATAATGAACCAGCTGTTGCTACGCATCCAGTCGTTGGGAAATCCAGTCGCAAGCTACAGTGCTATTGTATATCCACTCAACTTGGATTCCCAGACTCAAGAAAAGAAGAAGCAGGCGAAGTGTAGAGACTCAACCAGTCGCGAGCTACAGAATCCAGTCGCAACAAAAGAAGATGTAGCGAAGCTTTGCAACCAGGCGCAAAGTTTCCAGTAGACAAAGATATCAGCAGAAGATGAATTCAGTCGTAGTGAGAAATCAGCAGCGAAGCAGTTGACGATTTACGAAGAGTTATCAAAGCTGGATGTCAACTGCTGAGCTCAATTCAAATGGCGAAAACGACAAGAAGCCTGCAAAAGAAAAGGACACAAGTACTATTCCCTGTCGGTACTTTACAAGACACATTTCAAACGGGAAGAAGTTGTGTCCAACGGGATTAATTCAAACAGAGGCTTTATATACTTCAAGAGCGCCATTGAAGAATGTCGACGAGTGAGCGAGACGACGTTGGTGCAACTACAGTACTGTGGCAGAAATACATTGATTACACAGTGCACCAACAGAGGGAAAAATGAAAAGAAAGGCGAAGCAATCGACTTCCATTAGAGAGGAGCTTTCACGAGAGTCGATTGCTAAGTCTAGATTAGCTTGTTAGAGCATTTCCCTAGTGTGTGAGAAAAACAGAGAGTTTGAGAGCTTCATTGTATCAATCTCACACACAGAGATTCATTCACACTTTATTGGTGAATGAATCTCAAAACGTTTTACAGTTCCCATCCAAGCACGAAGATGCAAAACTCATGTGTATGTAGTCAGTCACACAGCCGTGCATTTAAAAGACTTCGGAGATTTTGCGCGCTGCTAATACTGAGCTGCAATAGCTCGTTGTTCTTGAACAATTAAAATCACACGAAGAAGAGCACCGGAGACAGATCTGGTATGATTTAAAAATCATGCGGAAAATACCAGAACTGAATCCTATATTTTAAAACAACTCCAACAGATTTATGTATAACATAAATCTGTTCGAGACTTGTGTGCTTGTGTGCTATTTGTATGCAATGCAATGCTAAGTGCTGAACTGTTATGCGTGTATGCGTGCTAACGTAAATCGAATGCTGAATGAATAAAGAACACGATACTCAGCAGGTTTGTTTCTGGAAGTTCGGACCTCAATGTCCTACATCTCCCCTTCTTCCACCTTGGAAGGCTCCACTACTAGAAGATTTGATCTTACAACTTGTGTACAGACCCAATCCCACAACCAGCAGCTGTGAGAACTTCTAGACTCCTCAAATGCACAACAGCCTCAACTGTGTGACTAACTACATACACATGAGTTTTACGTCTTCGTGCTCGGACGGGAACTGTGAAACGTTTTGAGATTCATTCACCAATAAAGTGTGAATGAATCTCTGTGTGTGAGATTGATACAATGTAGCTCTCAACTCTCTGTTTTTCTCACACACTAGGTAAAGGCTCTAACAAGCTCATTCTAGCTCCACTGTCAACTTCAATTAAGCTCTCTCTCTCGAATGGTAATTGACAGCTTCACTTCAGATTCATTTTTCCCTCTGTTGTTGTCTTCTATTGATTTTCTTTTCTATGCAACAACAACTCTCACTGCCTCTGCCTCGTAGTTACGCAGCGTCTTCCAGTCTTCTCTTCAATGGCCCTCTTGAAGTATATAAGCCTCTGTTCAGATTTCTTCCCGTTGGACACAACTTCTTCCCGTTTGAAATGTGTCTTGTAAAGTACCGACAGGGAATAGTACTTGTGTCCTTTTATTTTGCAGGCTTCTTGTCGTTTTCGCCATTTGAATTGAGCTCAGCAGTTGACATCCAGCTTTGATAACTCTTCGTAAATCGTCAACTGCTTCGCTGCTGATTTATCACTACGACTGAATTCATCTTCTGCTGATATCTTTGTCGACTGGATGCAAAGCACTGTAGCTTGCGACTGGTACATTATCTTGCGACTGAATGCAACGCTTCGCTACTTCTTCTTTTCTTGCGTCTGAGTACCAAGTCGACTGGATATACAATAACACTGAAGCTCGCGACTGGATATATAGCAACAGCTGGTTCAAATAAGCTCTCGACTGGATGCTGCTGTTGCTTGCGTCTGGTTGTCCAGCTGGTATTAAACATATGCTTCCAGCTGGTATCTTGCGACTGCCGAATCTCAACGCAAAGAGCGTCTGCTGAATCTTTAGCGTAAGAGCAAAACGCTATCGTATCAACTTATGTAAACGACATCGTTTTGCTATCGCTATCTCCAAAAACTATCTGCTGATGAACAGTAGCTTGCGACTGGATATCTCCTCTACGACGTCGCTTCTTCTTGCGTCTGGATGTACAAGCTACCTGCTGATTCTTGCGACTGCTCTCTCAAACCATCTGCTGAATATGATGACGTCACCGATGACGTCATCAACGCTAATCCATCTGCTGATTCTTCAACACGACGTCAAACGCTGTCGTTCCAACTTATTCACGCGACATCGTTTTGCAAT
>KQ992242.1:259881-270052 GCA_001598015.1 Dorcoceras hygrometricum
GGGTCTCACCCTCTCTAAGACGCCGGCTTCTTGTCATTACCTGCAAGTCATTGCAGATATGAGATCCACAGCTTTGGACGCAAGGGAAAGTTAGCCCCTCGTTATGTTGGTCCGTATGAGATTGTCGAGAGGATTGGCCCTTTAGCGTATCGGTTGTTGTTGCCGTCAGAATTATCCTCTCTTCATGATGTGTTTCATGTGTCGATGTTGAGGAAATATGAGCCAGATCCGTCTCATGTGCTTGGAACTGACGAGGTTGAGCTAGATCAGTCGTTGAGTTATCAGGAATATCCTTTGCAGATCCTTGGCAGAAAAGAGAAGCAATTGAGAAATAAAACCATTCCTTTAGTAATGGTGCAATGGAGCAAACATGGTAGGGAAGAAGCTACTTGGGAGCTGGAGGAGAAGATGCAGCGCGAGTGGCCGCATTTGTTTGAGTAACTGTTAGGCTATGTTTTCCCTTAGCTTGTAGTTTGCTGTTTTCCTCCCATAGTTAATGTGATTTGTTTGCTCAGTTATCTTGAACTCTTGGCCGTTGTTGGGCGAGTTCTGTTTGTAGCTTGCTGTTGTTTGTTGATTTCAGAATTGTTATTGTGATTTCGAGGACGAAATCCTTTTTAGTGGGGGAGAAATGTGAGACCTGGATTTGTAATTTCGATTGTAACGTTGGAATGAATCGATATATTAGAGGTTTTAGATCTCTGTTCTGAGTGTTTGAGTCGCATTTTCGGGTTCCATTTCGGGTGTTGAACAATTCTGGAGATTTTGTAATTTTCGCATATTAGAGGTACCTGCTGGTTGGTATTTCAGCTGATGTTTATAGTTAGCTGCTGGTCGGTGATGAATCCAGCAGAAGCGCGTTTTAGCGCGAGATCCCTGAAACGCTGTCGTTTCGTGAGTTTTGGTTTCGCGTGTATTGTGATCAGCAGGTGTGTTAGTATATTTGCGTTGAGGGCAAAACGACTACGTTTAGGTTAGTTGGCACGACGTCGTCTTGATGATTTCGTTTGGTACCAGCTGGTAGATTTCGTGAGTGTGTTCCTGCTGGTTGATCAGCAGATGTCGAGGTCAACGCGAGTCAACTTTCCTGTAGCGTGAGGAGGATACGTCGTCGTTTAGTTAGTATTAAGAGTTTCAGTAGGAGGAAGCGCTTTGCGTGGTATGGTGTGTTGCTGCTGGATGACCAGCAGTTGGTATTGGAATCGCGTATCCTAAGCGACGTCGTTTGGATTAGTTGTTGCGACGCCGTTTCATTTAGTTGGAACGCTGCGTTTTGGAGTTTCGCGTGCGTTCAGCAGCAAGAATCTTTGTTTTTCGTTGATAAATCAGCAGATGGTTTGAGAGACCAGCAGATGGTAGCTCTGCTGACTTGCGCTATGCGACGTCGTTTGGATTAGTCGCTGCGACGCCGTTTTGAGTTATGTTGTAAGGCGTTCGCTATTGTTGCTGCTGGAAACAGCAGGTTCGTTATGAAGAGATGTGTCTGCTGAATTGTTGTTCCTGCTGATTTAAGATTTCGTTGCGTCTGCTGATTTTGTCGGTGGGTTGTTTTAAAGATTTCAGCAGAGGCGGGATTTTATATTTAAAGGCTTGGTCTTCGTTGTGGATTACCAGTTTCCATACTTAGAAATATTTTCCAGTCTTTCGTTCTCTGTTTCTTAACCCTCGTCACTGTTCACCGTAAGCTTCTCCGGTAGATTTCCGTCGTTTCCGGCCGTTGTTTTGGACAATTGAGGTAGTGTTGGACTCCTCTCGTGAAGCTCTTCCTTTTCGTACCAGTTTTAGAAGCTGTAATTGGCTAGTTGAGGAACGAGAAGTTGCTGCCAGTTCGTGAATTTGGTAGTAGCAGGTAGAACTTCATTTCTCGTGTTGAGATCTTGTCTCTAGCTTTGTTTTAAGCTTCTTGCGGAGTTGTGGTAGTAGGAAACGGTGTTGGTTGAGCGTAGCTCCCAGCCGTGATCTTCTGTTAGATCCCTGAGTTTTACGCTTGTTGTTTAGCAGGCTTTTACCAGAGTCTTCGGGACTTCCTTTCAGTGTAATTGTGCTCAGTTTAAGGTACGGATTTGAGCTTATATTACGGCGAGGCTACGGTTTGGAAGAATTGTGAGATGGACTGGCTGGTTTATGTGTTATGTACTTGCTGATGTTGTTACTGCTTTCGCATATGTTAATATGCTTGCCATTTCCAGTATGTGCATACATATAGTTGCATCTCATTCCAGCTTTATTGCCATAGTTTCGTTGTTCTTGTTTGTTTCCTACCAGGTTGCGAGGGCGAGCGGTAATACCGCACTCTCATCTCCCTGCTGGGATGGTAGCCACCATGCGCCGAGTGGTTAACTACCACAGTTCATGGGCGAGGCAACAGCAGGTCGAGTTGTTTGATGCATCTGGTAATTGGGTGTAGTTTCATGGCGAGTGGCTCACTACCACACTGTGAACTCGCCCTGTGGCCACGGTACATTGTCAATGTTTCTTGGAGCTATGTTTGAGTTCCTTAGCTCCCTAGTGGGTAGAGCTTTCCTTTGTTCCTTGGTGTCTCATGCATAGCATCTACAATTTATTCCTTGCTGTATATTGCTGTTTTATGTTTGCTCTCCGTACTGGGGTTTAACCCCATGTCCCTTCGGGGCTTGGTTGTTCCTTTGTTGCTTTGTTTTCAGGAAACCCAGGTTCTACAGCTGGTCGTGGGTTTAACCCAGCTGGTGGTGCCCCAGGAGGTGGCTAGAGTGTCCCAGTTGCATATAGCATACTTATATATATGTATCAGTTAGCCAGGGAGATGCCCTGCGCTTTGTTGTTGTACTCGTAGGGGAGTTTGATACATGTTTGGAATTATGTATGCTTATTTGTTGGTTATTATATGAATTGGGAAACTTATTTTAAGTATTGTTGTATTTTAAATTATATGTTTTAAACCGTCGGGCCTAAAAGCGAAAATTTTACCCACTTTTGTTAGCTTCCGCATGTGTTTGTCTGTTGTGATCACGAGGCCTGACAGCTGATCACAACAAACGCAACCAGACTTCACGCAAACGACAACGTTTCAAGAATCTCGAGCTAAAACACGCTTCGACTGGTTTTGCCACCGACCAGTCGCTAGCTCTCCAAACCAGCTGACACGTCATCCAGCAGGTACCTCAAATATGCGAAAAATACAAAATCTCCAGAATTGTTCAACACACGAAATAGAACCCGAAAATGCAACTCAAACACTCAAATAGAGATCTTAAACCAGCAGAACCTCTATTTATCGATTCATTCCAACGATAATTCTTAATTACAATTCCAGGTCTCACAGTAGGTGCCCAACTAGCCAACTTGTGGCCTGTGGGTTCTTGTTGACTCTATATAAAATAATCTTTATTTATGAAATTCGTATTCTTTTATGGCATTCTTTATCTTTATTATTATGATTATAGTTGTTGGATAAAGACCTTGAATGCACTATAGTGTATGTTAGATGTGATAGTGGATATGATGGCTATCATGAGACACATCTAATAGTCACTGTGTATTCTAAACTTGTTCCTAGTCGATTGGCCCGTCAAAATGAGGATAAGGTCACCCGAGTTTGAGACTAGCATCTGCGATTTGAAGTACCACGTTTCATTCGTAGGGAACATAGTGATGTTCTAAGCATGTAGATGGATAGTGACCTGGTGATCTATCAAACTACCCTCGTTCGGACTTTTCAAGTGGTTACCATTTGTCGAATGGATTAAGTCGGAGGTCTTGGTTGTATAGATTTTCCCTTATTACTCGAAACGTCATTGAGACTCTACATGATAGGTGCCTCACTTTGACCCTCTTACCGACTCAGTTGGGCTCGCTCTTGTGCGTGGATATCCTATGCTATTTGAGGAGATAATAGTGTGACAATCTCTAGCCAGAGTACTAGATGTATTTTAGGTAAATGGGTTTACCTAGTAACACATGCGATGTCACTATTTGATCTCCAAGATGTATGCATGGTTATTGGATCTCTAACGACTCTCGATTTACCAATGGTCGTTGATCTGATCGGGATATTTGTGTTGAAAGGATCGTATTGTACGCTAACCATGACCGACTGGTTCTTGCAGGCACTATCAGTGATACCTAGGAGATCATGGGGCAATGTTGCTAGACGTTTTACCATGATCCGATGGGTTAGCCCGAAAATATGGTTTCGGAGTCACCAATGTTGTGAGCCCACGGCTAACTGTATCCATGAACCATTGAGGGTCACACAAGTACTGGTTTCTCAATTCTCGTACGAAAATTAAGCTCAATTTGTTGAGTATAGTAGGAGGAAGGATTGAAGTGCGACTTCCTAAAATTAAATAGGGTCAAAATGCAATTTCCCTAAGCTTGGACTAGTATGACTATCCTTAAAGCTTATATGGGCCTAACTGCTATTTTGGATTAGGTTGTCCGAAAAATTATTTTCACATCATAATGCTCAGTTTTGTAAACTGTGTAGATCGGTCCCATCTGATCGTCGATCGGGATAATGATGGAGCCACAGTGATGGACTTGAAACCAATGTACGATGGGCGTGGGCCGGGCCCAAGCTCATTAAACTGGTTTAAGCCCATGGAAAATCTATAAATAGGGGCCCTGGGGTATTCATTTGAAACATACCAAAATCTCCTCAACTTATAAATTTCTCCCTTCCTCTCCTCTCCTCCCCCCGTCGTCGTCGCCGTCGGAATTTGTTCCGACCTTTCAGACGAGGAGATTCCGTCAGTGAAACTTTCGTCGTTTTTCTAGTACAAACCGTCGAAAGAATTGAGATTCCGGTCGTGGATCGGATTAGGAGGTCGAAATCGATCAACCGTTGACGTGCCAATTTCCTCGTGTAATTGGTCGGAGCCAGGCGCCTAGACGTCAGCAAGGTATATTCTAAAACATCCTATGAATGTTTCTAAATTTTGTATAGGTATATTGACCGTTCTCGGGCTTCATTTTTAATTCTTCCGCGGCGCTCCGGGAGCGGGATCCGGATCCACCGCTGAACCAACAGTGGTATCAGAGCTTTGGCTCGGATCTATCACCAGCCGCGTGCAAATCGCGGAGGGGGGGGTCAGGGATCTTGCACGCATCCCGCGCGCACACTGTGGCGGGCGTTTCGCGCCTTTCGCGCATGCCCCACGGGCACGTTGCGGCGGGCGTTGCGCTCCCGTCACGCACTCCCCACGCGCACGTTGTCTCGCACACCCCACGCGCACGTTGCGGTGGGTGTTGCGCGTCTATCGCGCACGCCCTGCGTGCATAGGCCGGCGGGCTTTGCGCTCGTTGGCCGACACCCGTGCACGCACGTAACGCACGGTAGTACGCACGTCACGCACGGTAGTACGCACGTCACGCACGGTAGTACGCACGTCACGCACGCTAGTGCGCACAACCGCCGCCTCACCTGCGCGAACTGGTCGCGCAGGTGCCCTCCCCCTGTGCGCACACGTTGCACACAAGGGCGCGCACGTTGCGCACAGGGGCTCGCACGCGTGCTGCGGGCATGCGGGCGGCGTGGCACCGCCCGTGCGGCGGCGTCGGGGAGGAGTTGCTGCGTCTGTTTTTGATTTCTAGTGTTTTTCCGGGCCTGTCCCGGGCGTCTCGAGGGGTTTTTGGGTCAATACTTGCTATTGGGCTTTTTGGTTGGACCAAAATTAATTTTTGAAAAATTTTGAGATATTGGGCCTAAGATTGTTTTAAGCCCAAAATTGATGCAATTAAAATAACAAAATAAGATTTTATTTATAAAATATGATTTTGTTGGATAAAATCAAATTTGATTTGGTTATTTTATTTATGTCAATTTATTGAGTTAATTGAATATATAATGTTTGGGATGATCCAGAGCCGTGCCCAATGTGTTAGATGTATGCTACGTTTTACAATTCTTGGTTGTAACATTGTTGAAATCATGTTTGGGATGATCCAGAGCCGTGCCCAATGTGTTAGATGTATGCTAACGTTTTCAATTCTGGTTGTAACATTGTTGAAATCATTTCAAAGTGGGTCTGGGTTAATGGCTCGTTCTCACTCTTTAAAATGTATCCCATTTGTCATGACTATTTAAATGTAAATATTAGACTTAGTGGGAGGATAATTTTGAAGATGGTGGAGATGATGATCAAAGATATTGAAGACCGAAGACTTGTAAAATTGAAAGCTTATGTAATAGGATTGCATTTGCATACTGCATGTCACATAGGATTGGACCTAGATCCGTGCTTGGCAACCACAGATCACATAGCTCTCGCTTATCGATCATCCCAATTATATATGTGATATATATATCTGTTGAATCCGCAATTTTAAATTTGATTTAAAATTATTGAACCAAATTTCAAAATTAAAATCCCTCATTTTAAATTGATTTAAAATTTATATCAAGATTAAAAGTTTCATGATTAAATTAAGGAACTTAGTTTGTTGATAATTATGAAGAAATGTGATAAAACGTTGTTTAAGGGAGTCCTTTATAGAGCGGCTTAAATATGGCTTGTACCGGCTGGTCTTCCTGAAGGGAGTTGCTTTGTCTAAGGAAGTTGGTTTTTAAGTGGGCCTTAGCCCCTCCAACTACTTGTTTAAACTTTCCTACCTTCCATCAACAATGGGTGTACGTCGATGCTACCCGCACACATAGCCCGGCTCATATTATTGGGGGGTTCTGTGTGTCGGAAAGTTGTACACGTCATTGGCACTTGCTGTGAGTTGGTTGGAACTCCCTGTAACGTTGGCTCATATTATTGAGAACATTAAGGGGACCGTCAATCACAACTCAACATTGATGGGTCATCTTGACACGTGATAGTAATCGGCGTCATATTATTGGGCCTTACTGGACGTGAGGTAAATACATAGAGGTTGCACCTGTTGCAATTGGGCTCTACCTTTTGAGGGTCATGATTAGCTGATATTATTCGGGATCATGATTTTTTGATTGGACTCTGTGTAGCCACTAAGGAAACTTGCTTTCTCGATTTCATTAGAGGGTGGTGAAATCATTAAAATAGTGGGAGGGTAATTCATAAAACTTAATGACCATGTTTTATGTATTAGCGTTTTTCTTGAATAGTTAGTAATGCATGTCTGTTTTTATTTTCAGTATAAACTGCTTTCATTATGTTTTCAATCAAAAATCCACTTGCTTCTATACTGGATAGCAACAAGTTCACTGGCTTAAACTACCAAAATTGGCTTCGAAACCTCAAGATTGTCTTGGCTTCGAAGAAACTTCTCTACACGCTAGAGAAGAGCCCTCCGAAGGAAGCCCCTGCCAATGTCAGACCTGAGGAGTTGGCAAAGCTGAATAAATTGTGGGATGACGAGCTTAAGGCACGGTGTTATATGATAGCATCGATGTCCAACGAAATGTAGCGGTGTTTTGAGAAGATGGTGTATGTTGCTGACATACACCTTCATCTAAGGAGCTGTATGGGGAGAACTCTCGGACTGAGAGGTTCACTACTGTCAAGGAGCTCATGACGAGCCGCATGCACGAGGGGACTTCGGTCCGCTAGCATGGGATCCATATGATTGGGCTCATTGAGAAGCTAGTGGGCCATGATATCACGCTTCCACATGAGCTATCTGTGGATCTGCTTCTCCTCTCCCTGCCTGCTGCATTCGACCCCTTTGTGGTCAACTTCAACATGAACAAGCTGGAAGCCACCCTTTAAGAGGTGTTAAACATGATTGTCGTGTTTGAGGGGACCATAAAGAGGGACAAGTCCGTCCTCCTTTTGGGCTCTTCTTTCTCTGTGAAGAAGGGGTCCAAACGCAAGGGTAAGAAGCGTTCTGCCCCTGCAAAGGAGGGAAAGCCCACCAAGAAGCCTAAGGCAAGGTGCCTCAAAGCCGAACAAATCTGAGGATGTTTGCCACAACTGCCAAAAGCCTAGGCACTGGAGGAGGAACTATAAGGATTACGTCAAGCAGTTGCGAACTGCAAAAGGTATGTTCTACATTGAAATAAATATGTCTCTTAACTCGACTTCTTGGGTACTTGATATCGGATGTGGATCTCATATCTGCAATGACTTGCAGGTAATGACAAGAAGCCGACATCTTAGAGAGGGTGAGACCCACTTGAGGCTTGGCACGGAGCAAGGGTTGCGGCCGAAGCTATAGGAGATGTTTATTTATTTCTGTCTTCAAATTTTAAGTTGTTGTTAAGAAACGTTTTATTTGTTCCTGATTGTGATGGATATTCTTGTCAGTTTGCCAATTCTATTTTGCAATATTTACAAGAATGAATGTTTGATTGGATTTGGGGAATGCGAAAACGATCTATACGCCTTAAAATTGAGAGAAGTTCCAACTCGCGATGTGGAAACGCACACAACAACAATAAAAAGGAAAAACAATAGTTTGAACCCGGCATAATTTTGGCACGCTAGGCTAGGTCATGTTTCCTTAAATAGGATGAACAAGTTGATTAGGAGTGACATGTTTAATATGTCTGATATTAACTCCGTGCCAACTTATGAATCTTGTCTTAAGGGAAAAATGACAGAATTGCCCTTCACGGACAAGCCTGAATGTGAGGCTCTCTGCTCACAATTAATCTTCTAATCTTAATCAGTGGGTTATTAATGTAAACTGAACAAGTTTAACAATCTAATCTGGTTTATACATAACGTACAAACAAAAGTTTTTTTTTTTTTACCAGCAGAAGCGCAAGTCAGCAGAAGCATAATCAACTCAGCTGGTAGCGTAAACATGATTCCTTTATACAAAACTTCAACGTTTACAACGATTACAAGCTAAGTTAACTAGTACACGCTTATGTCTTCTATACAAAACCAGACTTGAGCAACCTATGACCAATTATCCAAATCTCTAGACTATCAGCTCCTGTTTCATTTTCCTGCTGCTGATCAGACGTCTAGGTAGTTATGTCTCGCTACCCGTGGTTGCTCCCCACTAGTTCTTTCTTCCTGTTGTCATGCACACATACAAAACAAAACAACAGCCGGATAAACTCCGGTGAGAATCATCTCAATATAATCAGCAGATACGCATAACAACAATAAAATGCATAACAGTGTATCAACTGTAAATAAATGCAATTATGTATGTGATTTCAGCGGAATACTCAAGAAATATCATTCTCGAGTAATCTAGTTCCTGACTCTTCTGTCAGATTATACCTTCGTTCCTCTGTTCTCAAATACTTCTATCAGCGTTCTTAAGCTCTGTTCCTCACTTCCGGAGATTCTTGCAAGAGCAAAGGTCGATAGCTGAAATCAAGATGTTCTCAGCATTTCAAATTCACTCTTATTTATAGACAACGCTCTCTGTATTTCTTGCAGCATTTCCAACGTATTCAATTCGAGTTCCACGTGTCATGCTGAGTAGTCAAACAAGATATACTCCCACCGCTTCGAAGATGGATAACGATAAACAGATTCTTCAACTGCTGTTCATTGTCCTCAGTCGCTGTTCGAATATCGCTGTTCTTCAGCAGACGCAAGAATCAGCTGTTGTAATAACCAGTCGCAACAACAGGAATCCAGTCGCAACATAAATCCAGTCGCAACATAAATCCAGTCGCAACATTTCAAAACTCAAAACGATGTCGTTATAACTAATCTCAACGACGTCGTTACATGTCATCAGCTGGTACTACTTCACTTAAACGAACCAGCAGCTGGTCGCACTTCTATTCTAACAGCTTATTTCACAATAATAGTCGAAACGGTATCGTATCAACATCTCCTGTTTATAATCAAAACGGTGTCGCATTGATCCCTCGACTGGATAACCAGCAGATACCAAAATCTCTCGACTGATTTCCAATTCCTCGTCTGGTTGCTAAACGACATCGCATCAAGTCTCATAGTCATAAGTCAAAACGCTGTCGTATTAGTCTCTCAGCTGGAATTATTTTCCCCTCGACTGGTTGTGTTCAATATCAAAACGACGACGTCGTACCTACGTCATCATCAACCAGTCGATACACTATCAATCAGCAGGTATGCATCAAAACTAGCAGATGCGTAGAAACTCTTGCTGCCGATTCCTCATGCATAACAGTAACTAACACGTGGCGCTTTCTCATTGACCCTTCTATTCGCGCGTCTGTTTCCAACTGAAATCAACACTAATGCTTCAACTGAATTTCAAAATTCCACCAGTCGCGAGCTACAGTAACCTGCTGCTGATCTTATCAAATCGCTTC
>KQ992242.1:280728-301589 GCA_001598015.1 Dorcoceras hygrometricum
TTCTTCGATCTCAGAATTGATTCCATTTCAGTTCGATGCCATCAAGATTCTTATCCGATCTTGACATGAATATTCATCTATCGAAACCATCTCCGGCTTCGAAAATCAGGCCAACTCAGTCCTGGGCATTAGAATCAATTCAATTCTCTTTAATATGCAAACTCATGCAAATATAAAAGATCCACTACCTGTGATGGATCGACACACACATAATTCAAGTTCTAAATCAAGAACAGTAATCATATATGTATGTGATTTCAGCAGAATACTCAAGAAATATCATTCTCGAGTAATCTAGTTCATGACTCTTCTGTCAGATTATACCTTCGTTCCTCTGTTCTCAAATACTTCTATCAGCGTTCTTAAGCTCTGTTCCTCACTTCCGGAGATTCTTGCAAGAGCAAAGGTCGATAGCTGAAATCAAGATGTTCTCAGCATTTCAAATTCACTCTTATTTATAGACAACGCTCTCTGTATTTCTTGCAGCATTTCCAACGTATTCAATTCGAGTTCCACGTGTCATGCTGAGTAGTCAAACAAGATATACTCCCACCGCTTCAAAGATGGATAACGATAAACAGATTCTTCAACTTCTGTTCATTGTCCTCAGTCGCTGTTCGAATATCGTTGTTCTTCAGCAGACGCAAGAATCAGCTGTTGTAATAACCAGTCGCAACAACAGGAATCCAGTCGCAACATAAATCCAGTCGCAACATAAATCCAGTTGCAACATTTCAAAACTCAAAACGATGTCGTTATAACTAATCTCAACGACGTCGTTACATGTCATCAGCTGGTACTACTTCACTTAAACGAACCAGCAGCTGGTCGCACTTCTATTCTAACAGCTTATTTCGCAATAATAATCGAAACGGTATCGTATCAACATCTCCTGTTTATAATCAAAACGGTGTCGCATTGATCCCTCGACTGGATAACCAGCAGATACCAAAATCTCTCGACTGATTTCCAATTCCTCGTCTGGTTGCTAAACGACATCGCATCAAGTCTCATAGTCATAAGTCAAAACGCTGTCGTATTATTCTCTCAGCTGGAATTATTTTCCCCTCGACTGGTTGCGTTAAATATCAAAACGACGACGTCGTACCTACATCATCATCAATCAGTCGATACACTATCAACCAGCAGGTATACATCAAAACCAGCAGATGCTATCAAATCGCTTCGTCTGGTTACTGCGTCTGGTGCTCATACTTAACGCGATTTAACGATACACAGTTTCTGAATCACCCAACACTTCCAAAAGAAATCCGAGCTCATAACCAAGCTTCATCAATTCGTAAATGTCGAACTTACTCGACTAATCCTCTTCTTAATGATTCTGGGCATTACACTGAACGTGCTCAAGGCCTATTGGATTTGATCCACACTGATGTGTGTGGCCCACTTAGCATTGGTACTAAGTCCGGTCACACCTACTTCATCACCTTTACCGATGATCACTCTAGGTATGGATACTTGTACTTAATGAAACACAAGTCTGAATCCTTTGAAAAGTTCAAAGAATTCAAGGCTGAAGTGGAAAATCAATTGGGAAAAAGTATTAAAACACTTCAATCCGATCGAGGTGGAGAATACTTGAGTGCCGAATTTCAATACTATCTTAAAGAGAATGTGATTCTCTCACAGTGGACTCCTCCGGCCACACCACAGCTCAACAGTGTAGCGGAGCGTCGTAATCGAACCTTGATGGACATGGTTCGATCTATGATGAGTTTCACTGAACTTCCTGTTTCGTTTTGGGGATATGCACTCGAAACATCCGTAGTATTGGTGAACAATGTCCATACCAAGACAGTGAATAAAACTTCATATGAGATATGGATGGACAAGCAGCCCAAGTACTCATACTTGAGGATTTGGGGATGTCCTGCTTACGTGAAGCAGACAGTGGGAGATAAGCTGGATAATAGATCCATCTTATGCTACTTCATTGGGTATCCAAAGAATTCTATTGGATACTGCTTCTACTATCCCAATGAAACAAAAGTGTTTGTTTCTAGAAATTCCACCTTTCTGGAAAGGAAATTTCTACTTGATAGAAAAGGCAAGATAGTAGAACTCCAAGAGGTTCGAGAACCATCTGAAGTACCAAGTGAATCTTCCGCACCTCAAGAGCCAATCCTTGATATGGACATACCTAGGAGATCTGAAAGGGTTCCTAGGGCTCCTGTTAAATATGGTTTCCTCCTTTAAGATGATCAAAGTGATCAAACTGTTGGATGTCATCCAAGAACTTTCAAGGAGGCAATTTCCGATGCTGATTCTAATTTGTGGCTTGAAGCAATGCAATCTGATATTGAATCAATACACTCAAATCAAGTTTGGACTCTTGTTAATCCTCCTGAAAGAATAGTTCCTATTGAGTGTAAATGGATATACAAGAGAAAACTTGAGCCTGATGATAAAATACTGACCTACAAGGTGCGACTGATCGCGAAAGGTTACACTCAAAGACAAGGTGTTGACTATGATGAAACCTTCTCACCAGTCGCAATGTTCAAGTCAATTAGAATCCTACTAGCCATAGTCACATTGTACGACTATGAGATATGGCAATGGATGTGAAAATTGCGTTTCTTAATGAAAACATTAAGGAAGAGATCTATATGACGCAGCCTGGGGGTTTCACATCTATAGGAAGTGAGCATAAAGTATGAAAACTTCAGAGATCGATCTACGGTCTCAAACAAGCATCGAGAAGTTGGAACCTGAGATTTGATGAAACAATCAAAGAATTTGGTTTCATCAAGAATCCCGATGAGCCATGTGTGTATAAGAAGGTAGTTAAAAATGTTGTGACATTCCTTGTACTTTATGTTGATGACTTTCTACTCATTGAGAATGATGTAGGAATGTTGTAGTCAACTAAAGTATGGTTGTCTGGTAGATTCTCGATGAAGGACATGGGTGAAGCATCATATATTATAGGAATACAAATCTATAGAGATAGATCGAAAATGATGCTCGGACTCACCCAAGCTACCTACATCGATACCATACTTAAGAGGTTCTCTATGGAAGAGTCCAAGATAGGACACCTACCTATGTGCCACGGGGTCACTCTATCTAAGTCTATGTGTCCAAAGACTGATGAGAAGATAGAGAGTATGGCACGTGTGCCATATGCCTCGGCAATAGGTAGTATTATGTATGGTATGATCTCAACTAGACCAGATGTCGCATACGCTCTGAGTGTCACGAGCCGCTACCAAGCCAACCCCGACCAAATGCATTGGAAGGCTGTGAAAGATATTCTTAAGTACTTACGAGAACTAAGAATATGTTCATGATCTATGGGGGTGGTGAACTAAAATTGGAAGTCTACACTGATTCTAGCTTCCAATGCAATGTGGATGAAGCCAACCCGCAAATGCATTGGAAGGCTGTGAAAGATATTCTTAAGTACTTACGAGAACTAAGAATATGTTCATGATCTATGGGGGTGGTGAACTAAAATTGGAAGTCTACACTGATTCTAGCTTCCAATGCAATGTGGATGATTCGAAGTCAACCTCTGGATTTGTATTCATGCTCAATGGTGGTGCTGTATCTTGAAAGAGTTCCAAGCAAGACACCATCGCGGATTCAACCACTGAGGCTGAGTACATTGCAGCATCAGTTGCTGCAAAAGAGGCGGTTTGGATGAGCAATTTCCTCCAAGAGTTGGGCGTAATTCCTGAAGGAGTTGGTCCAGTCCCGGTGTACTGCGACAACACAGGTGCCGTTGCGCAAGCAAAGGAACCTAGGTCTCACCAAAGATCCAAACATATACTGAGGAAATACCACATAATCCGGGATATTGTGGCTAGAGGTGACATAGCAGTTGAGAGAGTCGCTCTGCAGACAACATTGCTGATCCAGTAACGGAGCCCTTGCCAGGACCGTTGTTTGAAAAATATCGTGAAACAATGGGACTACGTCTGATGAGTAGTTGGCTTTAGGACAAGTGAGAGATTTTTAGAGTAGGTGCCCAACTAGCCAACTTGTGGCGTGTGGGTTCTTGTTGACTCTATGTAAAACGATCTTTATTTATTAAATTCGTATTCTTTTATGACATTCTTTATCTTTATTATTATGATTACAATTGTTGGATAAAGACCTTGAATGCACTATAGTGTATGTTAGATGTGATAGTGGATATGATGGCTATCATGAGACACATCTAATAGTCACTGTGTATTTTAAACTTGTTCCTAGTCGATTGGACCGTCAAAATGAGGATAAGGCCGCCCGAGTTCGAGACTAGCATCTGCGATGTGAAGTACCACGTTTTATTGGTAGGGAACATAGTGATGTTCTGAGCATGCAGATGGATAGTGACCTGGTGATCTATCGAACTACCCTCGTTCTAACTTTCCAAGTGGTTACCATTTGTCGAGTGGATTAAGTCCGAGGTCTTGGTTGTACAGATTAGCTCTTATTACTCGGAACTTCATTGAGACTCTACATGATAAGTACCTTAATTTGACCCGTTTACCGACTCAGTTGGGGTCATCAGGTGACGGGGTTGGGTGAGGTCCCGATGCATGTAGGAGTCGATGCTTCGTTGTCGAGGATTCACCGCTCGCCCTTGTGCGTGGATATCCTATGCTATCTGAGGAGATAATAGTGTGACAAATATCTGGCCAG
Source organism: Dorcoceras hygrometricum (assembly GCA_001598015.1). NCBI lineage: Eukaryota > Viridiplantae > Streptophyta > Magnoliopsida > Lamiales > Gesneriaceae > Dorcoceras > Dorcoceras hygrometricum. The sequence continues at coordinate 285,382 of KQ992242.1, forward strand.
AGTACTAGATGTGTTTTAGGTAAATGGGTTTACCTAGTAACACATGCAATGTCACTATTTGATCTCCAAGATGTATGCATGGTTATTGGATCTCTAGCGACTCTCGATTTATCAATGGTCGTTAATCTGATCGGGATATTGTGTTGAAAGGACCGTACTGTACGCTAACCATGACCGACTGGTTCTTGCAGGCACTATCAATGATACCTAGGAGATCATGGGGTGATGTTGCTAGACGCTTTACCATGATCCGATGTATTAGTCTGAAAATATGGTTTCGGAGTCACAAATGTTGTGAGCCCACGGCTAGCTGTATCCCTGAACCATTTAGGGTCACACAAGTACTGGTTTCTCAATTTCCGTACGGAAATTAAGCTCAACTTGTTGAGTATAGTAGGAGAAAGGATGGAAGTGCGACTATCCTTAAAGCTTATAGGAGCCTAACTGCTATTTTGGATTAGGTGGTCCAAAAAATTGTTTTCACATCATAATGCTCAATTTTGTAAACTGTGTAGATCGGTCCGATCTGATCGTCGATCGGGATAATGATGGAGCCATAGTGATGGACTTGAAACCAATGTACGATGGGCGTGGGCCGGGCCCAAGCCCATTAAGCTGGTTTAAGCCCATGGAAAATCTATAAATAGGGGTCCTGGGGTATTCATTTGAAACATACCAAAAGCTCTTCGGCTCTTAAATTTCTCCCTTCCTCTCCTCTCATCCCCCCGCCGCCGACGCTGCCGCCACCCGCCGCCGCCGTCGGAATTTGTTCCGATCATTTAGGTGAGTAGATTCTGTCCGTGAAACTTTCGTCGGTTTTATAGTGCAAACCGGCGAAGGAATTGAGATTCCGGTCGTGGACCGGATTAGGAGGCCGAAACCGATCAACCGTTTAAGTGTCAATTTACTCGTGGAATTGGTCGGAGCTAGGCGCCTAGACGCCATCAAGGTATATTCTAAAACATCATATGAATGTTTCTGAATTTTGTATAGCTGTATTGACCGTTATCGGGCTCCATTTTTTATTCTTCCGCTGCACCCCGGGAGCGGGATCCGGATTCATCGCTGAGCCAACAAAAACATATCAGGAGCTATCGCTCAAGCTGAACCAGTTCAGAATGCAAGCGTCAGTGCACCAACACAAAGAAAATCCATTTGGACCTGATCTTTGGTGGCATAGAAATCACCCACCTGAGCAGGTCATAGGTAACAACTTCATCAGTTCACACACAAGGCCATCTTATGCATGAGTATTTTAATTCAGCATTCATATCTCATATAGAACCTAAGCTGATTGATGAGGCCTTAGTTGATCCGAGCTGGGTAGAAGCAATGCAGGAGGAAATAAATCAATGCCACCTCGTGTTGCCGTAGTGTGTGTCTTGTCGTGGTGTATCCGTTCATGAAAACCTAATACATTTTCTAGTACAAGGTAGTAGGGGAATGGGGATACATGTTGGGGATCGGATTAGGATATTGAACGAGTTCAATCGTTGAAGGATCTATCTCCATTTTGCGAACTAGTCGTAGTTGGGCACGAAGTTGCCAAAGGTAACAATCGATAAACTTCCTATGAATGTCATATATTCGTTGTTTCATGTTTTTATTACGTATGAGAACTCCCGAGTGTCGTGACCGGTTCATGGCACAAACAAAAATTTCTAAAACTTCCTTTTCGCATCGGGGCTCGATTCAGATCCGTCGTACGCCAATATTTTTATGTTAATAAGCTTGACAGTTCGTATATCATCCGATGTGGATGATATGTTGATAACATGATCTTTTCGGGAGTAGATTGATAAAATTAAGAAAGATATATCAAAGGAATTTGCTATGAAGCATTTTAGTGTTGCAAAACACATTCTTGGAATGATGATCTTAAGATATCATGTGAGTTAAATCTCAAAGTTATCTCAAAAGGAGTACATTAAAAAGATGGTAGGAGATTAATATGATACAAGCTAAACTAGTGGGTACTCCTTTGACTAGTCATTTCAAACTAATCAAAACACAATCAGCTTCGATGGATCAGGAGCAGGTATATGAACAAGGTTTCTTATGCTTCTGATGTCGGAAGTCTCATGTATGCAATGACGAGTACAAGACCAGACATAGCACATGCAGTGAAAGTTGCGAGAAGGTTTATGAGCAATCTATGAAAATAACATTAGGAAGCAGTTAATGGATTTTAGATACTTGAAATATATTTCTAGTTTATATCTTTGTTTCAAAAAGTAAATCAGGAATTATAAGGATTTGTCGATGCTGAAATGGGTATTGACCTAGATGGTAGATACTCGATATGCATTCACATTATGTGGTATGAATGTAAGCCGGATGTCTAAATTACAAAATAATGAGGCAGAGTACGTTGCAGTGATAGAAGCTAGCAAAGAAATGATTTGGTTACAAACATTTCTTGAGGAACTGGGTCAAAAGTTTGAGGGTAACACATTATATTGTGATAGTCAGAATGTTATTTATTTGGTCAAAGAATAATGTATATCATGTTAGGACGAAGCATATACAGGTACAATATCATTTCATCATATCAGTGTTGAAAGATGGAATCTCTATGCTTGATAAAATTCCTGAAAGTAAAAATCCAGCTGAAATGCTCATGAAGATTGTGACCATTGATAAACTAAAATTGTGTTCAAATTCAATTGGACTCTTAAGGAGAGATACAAGCTACTGTATTGATAGTATAAAGACATGATTAAGATCAAGTCTTTAAGTAGGATATCGTTGACTTATTCAACGTGCTCAATAAATGCTAATAGTTGATTGATGGGAGCTAATGGTTGGAAATTGAAAAATTGATGAAACCTTGTTGTGCTATTCTTTTCTTCATACGGGGGCTCTATAAATAGAGCCCCCTACGGTCAATTTATATATCCCAACAAAGAAACAATTGAAATGGTGAGAATTTCTCTGGGTTATACTAGGGCTGGAATGGTGAGAAATTGAGTTTTTTTGTATACACTTGGTGTAATTTCTCCTAATAAAATATTTGCAGTAGCTCCATTAACGTAGACTATAAATACAACTGACGTGAAGCAAATTCAAATATAGAAAAGGGAGAAAAAAATAAGAAGACAAGAGCGCACAAATGGAAAAATAAAGGGAAAAAGAATATCAGAGAGGCTATCGAAATGAATTGAATATCATTAGATAGACAACAATGTGCGATGGTAAAGAGAGAATACACTGTAATAGCATTATTCTCACACATACATATTCACTCACATATATCAGAGTTGAACTGAAACATATTAGATGAATAGATAAGAATAGACAAATATTGTCTTCGCACAAAGACTCTAAACTTGGTTTTGTAGTCTTGTCATAGAGACGTTAAACATATGCATCATGAAGTCTAGGAGTCTCAGTTTGGGTAATGTGATAGTCGCAACTGAGATGGGTTTTTACAAGCTGTTGTATGAATCAAATCTTCTAGTGGAGCCTTTCAATTCGGAAGAAGGACAGATGTGGAAGCGGTGGCTTCAAAATTCCAGAAACAAATATCTGAATATTTCTTTACGGCTTTGATTCATATATGTTTGAAGTGTTTTAAATCAATTTTCAGAGAATATGTTGAATATTTTCGCTTGATATTTCTAATCAAACTCGATATAGTTTTCGGTGTTCAAATTTTCAAGAACTAGAGTGATTACAACTCAATGATATTGCCTTATCTTTCTGTTTTGTGCTATTTTATCTTTAAAATGGCTTTTAGACATGTGATCCAATCCTTTATTCCTAACACAAAAGAATAATCAATTATATGTCATAATATGTCATATTAGTGTCTTTTAATATAGTTTAATTTAATGTGTACATATTTATCTATAATATAATAAAAGAGCAGAACTGAAATGCTCTTTTTGCCATTAAATATATAACATCACTTCCTTTACTAATTATCAAACTATAAAGGGAACAAAGTAAACGCAGAGATGCGCGGGAACTGCGCATTTTCTTTTGCCTCTAAAATCCAACAGCTCTAGGGCCCGTTAAGCAAACAAAAGATGATTAAGTGTAAGCATAACAAAATTTTCCAAATTTGTATGGGGTGTATTAAATGATGGAAATTTAATGATTTTTAGAGACTTTTGTGGATTTTAGAAATCCATAGGTATTCAACAATGACTTTTGTAATCTCCAAAAAAGTCTTGTGGTATTCAGTCATAACTTTTATAAACTCATAAAAGTCTTGTGATATTCAACATTGACTTTTATAAACTCTTTAAAAGTTTATAGGTATTCAAATTTTAACTGACTTTTACCAACTCCATGAAAGTCATTGATGTACAAATGTTAACGCATAAAGTACAACAATAAATGTCAATAAATTTTTTTTGTTGAAAACAGAGATTTGAATGAATTTCTATTTTATTTTCTCATTTTTTTCTCTATTTTCTAATAAATATTTGTTTCCCTCTTTCCCAACTCGTAAAAATTAAATTATATATACATATAAATTAATTTCAGTTAATTATTTTATATTCAATATATTTTAAATTATTTTATTTGATTCGAGTATACATCTTTTCTAAATTGATAATAAGATTTTTTAAATCAAAATTTTAACAAACCAAATGTTGCAAAATTTTGAACTTAAAATGATTATGTAGTTTTATGCATAATATATGATAGGAAACAGGAACCGGTTACTGTGAGATCTGACACAGCTCAGGCACCAATTCATGGATCGAAAATACAGATTACGTGCATTTAAAAACATTTTTGAAAAACAGTATACAATATCAAAAACGGCAGATCGCGTGCGATCTGATATGGAAAAAATGATCTGCAACAGTTCTGGGTCTTGAAAGGTTTTAGCATCGAGAAGAGATCATGTATGATTAAAAATCATGCGAAAACAACCCGAAGTACTATCTGAAAATCGAAAGCTTAAAGGACAATTTAAAAACATGCAATGTGTGAATGCAGAAAGCTGTAAAAAACAGTATGTTTATAAAAAAATCATAAATATTATTAACGATAGAAGTAAAAATAACTTATTTTTAATTGAGACGCAGTATTTTAGTATTTTCATTTTTTGGATTTTTTATGCAGTATGTTAATAAAATATTTATTTTAAATAAAATTTTTTATATATTTATAAGTTCAAACAAAATTATTATAAAAAAGTTATAAATTATAAAATTAATAAGTTATATTAACAAATAAATCCTTAAAAGCTCCCTACAAATCCATAAAAATTTCTCAAAAAATATATAAAAGTCTAATGGAGTCCATTAAATTTTTTTCATGACTCCGTGAAATTCCATAAAAGTTTACAAAGTTTTATTAATTTTGCAAAAATCTAACCAATTAAAAAATCAATAAAAATTATTAAATATCTATATCGAATATATCCTCAATATTAATTTCGAAGGGTATTATTGTCAAATTGCTTAAGCCGCACTTAAAAAATATATTAGATTTGGAAAGTAAGGTACAGTTAAATCGCGACTGTTGATTTGAAGAAATACAACCGCTCCCCATTCCATTCCCCGAACCTCGATCCGGCGGCAGAAATGGACCCCCGCCGCGTTCCTCGTGCCGCCAGCAACCCTATAGTTCGGCACGTCGGGTTCTTCGCTCCGGGGGCTGCACCAGATCTATCTCAATCGGGTCCGCCCGACCCCACATCCTCGTCGCCTCCTGTCTCCAACTTCTCACCCTCCAGTAACTCCTTGTCTCCAGTCATGATCCCGCCGCCGCGCCTCCTATCTACGGATGTCTCCCGAGGCTCCCCTCGGGGGCCACCTTTGTCTCATCTACATGCTGCTCGAGCTGCTGATTATACTTCGATTCCGGTTGGAAGTTACAATCCTTCCGAGTTTATATCTCCAACGGCGAGTACGGAGTTCTCGGAGGACCTCATTTCTACTAAACGGGGCCTCAGGAGTGTTTCTGGGAAATTCGCTACTTCGTTACCGGCTAGGGGATTTGATATGGCGGCTGTGAAACAGAAGCGAGTACTGAACTTGGATCCTGATGTTATAGGTCTGTTGTGTTTCTGAACTTCATATGCTTATTCTGCTAATTTTTACACTGAGTTTAAGGTTTTGTTTTTCTGGAAAAAAAAGATGGGGAGACAAATGTGGAAGAGCGGAGAGAACTGGGGCCTGTTAGTGGAAAGACATTGAAGGAGAAGACTACAAAGGCTGAGAGACGCGCTATTCAAGAAGCTCAACGAGCGAAAAAGGCTTCTGATCAAGGTGAATGGTCAATATTTGTATAGGAGACTATTATTTAGTGATCAATTTGGTTGCCAGTAGTGGGATTAAGTGTTACAGCGATTGACACAGATTGTGCGTATGTGGATATTCGTGAATTCTTTTGTGTTGGTGCTGTAGTTTTCCCAGCAGTATTATATTGCTCTGTCATTTTTTTTTTATTTTTTATTTTTGGGTGAGAAGTGGTCTGTTTTAAGTCAAACTGGTCGAACATATGCACCAGATGTAAATGTATCCATTCTGCTCATTGTATCTCCGAATGCTTCATTTTCCAGGTGGAGGAGGTAAGACATCTGCTGCGGCATCAGGGGTCAATTCTGCAAATGCCAATAAAATTGTGAAGGTTGTTCCACTAAGGAAAGACGGCTCCATGGTTGCAGCTTCTGAGAAAAAAGGTGGTGATCGTCAGCCAGATAAAGATAGGAAGAAAGATGTCTCTCATCCAAGAACTAGGATGCAGTTTGATGATGAAAACAGGGTTGAGAAGGCAAAGAAGCGATCAGTAGTAAAACAAGTAGAGGTAAAAAACAGGGTTGAACTATTTAGGCATCTTCCACAGTATGAACATGGAACACGGCTCCCTGATCTCGAGGCAAAGTTCTTTCAACTTGGTCCTGTCCATCCTTCTGTTTACAAGGTATTTCTGTACTCAGTTTGTTCATTTACCCATCTGAACATTGCTCAAAAAAGAAGCCGTGGTCTTGTTTGATAACAACCTTTATTAGGAGAAATTTGGCTATTTTCCACGAGATAAAGTGGAATAATAATACAATTTCTGTTGCACTTTACCCTTTCCCGACTTTGTGCTTGTCAGGTTGGTCTGAGATATCTAGCTGGGGAAATATCTGGTGGCAATGCACGTTGTATTTCTATGCTTCAAGCATTTCAAGAGTCTATCAGAGACTACACTACACCACCAGAGAAAACCCTTATCAGGGACTTGACTACAAAGTTAAATTGTTATGTCTCTTTTCTGATTGAATGCAGACCCCTGTCAATCAGCATGGGGAATGCTATTAGGTTTCTTAAAACTCGAATTGCAAAATTATCTTTGACCCTCTCAGAGTCAGAGGCTAAAGCGAGTCTTATTTCTGATATCAACCGTTTTATTAGCGAGAAGATAACTTTAGCAGACAAGGTAATCGTGAAGCATGCTGTGACAAAAATTAGGGACGGTGATGTTCTTCTCACTTATGCATCGGCGTCTGTTGTTGAGATGATATTGTCGCACGCCCAAGAACTGGGTAAACAGTTCCGAGTTGTAGTGGTGGATTCACGTCCAAAGCTGGAAGGCCAGAAGTTACTTCGTAGGCTTGTGGAAAAGGGTATTAGTTGTACATATACTCATATAAATGCAGTTTCGTATATCATGCATGAAGTAACTAGAGTATTTTTGGGTGCTTCATCGGTATTGTCTAATGGGACGGTTTACTCGAGGGTTGGCACTGCATCTGTTGCTATGGTTGCTCATCAATTCAGGGTCCCGGTCTTGATTTGTTGCGAAGCATACAAGTTTCATGAAAGGGTTCAACTTGATTCGATTTGCTCTAATGAACTTGGTATGGAGACATATGGGATTGCCTGCTAAAGTGATGACAGCATGCCCTTCTTTCTAACTTAATTCTAATACATGTGTCATTGCAGGTGATCCTGATGCAATTTCAAGGGTTTCTGGTAGAAAGGAAATAAATTTCTTGAGTGGTTGGATGAAAAATGAGAATCTACAGATTCTGAACCTGATGTATTTTGTTCTTGAATCTTGACTCTACTTTTGTACTGTGTACTGATTGTTTCTGTGCTGACCTTCTGATTTTATTGTTCTAGGTATGATGCAACACCTTCAGATTATGTTTCAATGATTATCACGGACTATGGCATGGTAAGTTGTTGCTATAGTGCTTGTAGGTTGAGTCATAAATTATGATTATACTATCAGGGTCAACCAAATTGCTCTCCCCTACAAGAGTTCAGTTTATAGGTGCATCTTATAGATAGTCGTTTGCCATGATGACTCTCTTAATTATATATCATTACATGTCAGTCACAAAACGCATGTCCATATTGTATATGCAGGCCTCAAAATATCATGGAATAGCGTAAATAGCATGGCATAGAGTGCCTCATGGACTAAAAATGTGATACACTGTTATTTTTGCATATAGTTTGTGTGTGTGTGTCTGCAAATTTGTTCTGATGTTGGCTCTAGACTGTCGAACCATGCTTCTTCTTTTTCGGTGGTGGATATGTGCCCTTTATGATAATCAACTTTTTGTGATTATGTTGCTAGATCCCACCCACGAGTGTTCCTGTTGTGGTGCGCGAATATGGCAGAGAAAACTTATGGATGCAGTGAGGATTCTGGTGTTTAGATAACCAGCAGTTTTGATCCCCCAGGCAGCAACTTGACATTTTCAGTTCTAATTCTATTTTCTTTTGGAATAACAACCTTGCATGTCTCAGACCAAGCAATGGTGTTTCCTTTTTGAGTTACTGGTTCGATTTTTTCGCCTGACTCCGCGAAGAGTGCCATTGTTTTGCCTCTCCGAGCAGTTTTTGGATTGTATGATAACTCTACCTAGTTTGTAAGAATGCTTTGAGAGTGTTTTGATCATATGTATATTCGCTTTTTCCTGAGCAAGAGCTGACCTTCGAGAAATTGGAGTTTTGATGAGCTGAAATGGCCTTTATGTATTTGTTAGTAAATTATTCACTTTAGTAATCCATGAATACCTTTATTCAATTAGTTTTTGAAGGTTAAAAAACCATGAAGCGTGATTAAGTGTCATGATAAGCTTCAAAACTTAAACTTTAAAAAGTGAACAAAAGAGTTCCGTCGTTAAGTAGCCATGACGAATCATAATCTGGAAACAGAGATATATCTTGGGTTACCGGCGACGGCGGAGACATACGACGGAACAACCTTCGGTTATGACGGGCGTGGCGGAGACCCGATGAGTGATGTGGATCGTCTGTCAAATTTCGTCACTCGATCTGAATTTAAATGAGAGTACAATGTGGAGAAATCAGAAATATTATCCAAAACATCCCCAAGAAATTTTTTTGATGTGGCAGAAAAAAAAAAAAAAGCTAACCAAAAAAAAATTAAAATTTTATGTCATCATGTCGCGTACGAGACGTTCACTTACAAGTACGCAGCATATCGAGACCATTACTTATATATATATTATAGCATCTTTACTGTTTGATTATTTTTCCACTGTTTTGACAATTAGAGTTCTTCAATTTGTTTTATTTGTTCTACGGAAACCATATTTTGTGTACACCCGACCCAGCCAAAATGCAATAAACTCACATACTAAAATTTCTCTAAGATTGAAATTATATATTTGTTTTATTTTTCTCCAAATCCGTTAAATTGAATTTTAATTATGTTATAGGTGATTGTATTCTTGAAGGATGTTCGACCCTTTTTTGGGCTCAACTAATTCTTCTAGCCAGATTCCGATTTGCCTGCTAATGTCTCTACACCTTCAACATTTAATGATGCTAATGAAAGAGCTGAGGAAAACCTAGATAGAGAGAAAGAATCTCAAGATTTAGAGGAGGTTGATCCGTATCCATTTGCACCAAAAAAAAAAAATTTGGTGTGTCGGAAGAGTTTACATAAATTGAGGTCAATGTTGTCAAAAAAGCCGAGTAAAACTGATGATTGTTGGTGTATGATTCAGAAAACAAGAAGATTGAGAGAATATAGAATATATAAAAAACATCTAACGATTTAGTCCTCTTAATTCTGAGTTGGACGATGATTTACCAAATCATGTTACGCCAAAGGCAAGTAGAGAGAAGTTTGTTTGCTTGGAATGGTGGAAGGTGAATAGACTAACCTAAAAGATATTGTAATTCCAGTAGCCACAGTATCTTCTAATTACTAACACTGGTGATGTGTATCTTTGACTTATATTTTCAGTTGTTGTATAAAGTACGTGCAATGTGATGTCTAATAACATTTTATTACATGTTTGTGCAACATAGTATATATTATATCTGAGATAATGAGTTGGATTAGCAAAATTACGTGATTTTGATTACTAAAACTTATTTTTTAGTTCATTGAGTTCGGGCTCGAGTAGCTCGATGCATAAACGAGTCAAGTTCGAGTTTGAGACTTATTACTTGATCGAATTCAAGTTCAAGTATATAAAATGTGAATCGGGTTGAGTTCAAGTAGTATAGTACTCAACTCGACTCTACCGACTAACCAACATTTTTATCTATTACCTCCGATGTACTAAATAATATAATATGTTAAATTTTGATCTTGAAGCAGTTCTATGATGATAAGGACATGAAAATAATAAATATTAATGTAGCAAAATCTAAGTAACAGTACTTGTTTAATATTATTTTTTAAAAAAAATTGATATTTATACTCCATAAATATTTAAATATATACTTTTTATTACATCATAAAGATAAATCATCCTAAAAAACCTCTAATTCCACAATTAATATATTCACTTGTTATCATAATATACTGACAATATAATAAAAACAAGTAGAGTACATCGATTCTGTAAATTAAAATATGGTGTTACGTTAATGAATCGGAACCATTGCTAAAAGGTCATTCTAAGTACACTTATAAACTGTTCCTATCAACTACATATTTTATTATTCTGAGAAAAAAAACTCATTCTAGGTACACATAAATATAAAATGAAAAAATACAAGTCCTCGAAATGGATGATCAAGTGATCAACACAAATATATATATATATATATTTATATATACATACATATACACATATATATAGTATACCTATAAGGGCTGAGTCAAACTGGGCTGAAGCCCCGGTCCAACCCTAAAGAAGAAACGCCCCTGTTAATAGGTAATTGATGGTTCATGTGTAAAAAAAATGTGATAATATTACTATTTAATATTCATTTAATTAGGAACGTGTATATTTTCATACATATTAAAAAAACGTTTGAAAATAAATTTTATAGAACAGTTTTCCTCCTTATTCTTATTAAATGAATTAATTAAATAGATAAAATAAATGAGAGTAGTAGATTGATAAAATACTGAAAAAATAATAAATATGAAAAATTAATATGTAGTTGATAGAAACAAAATTATATATATATATATATATATAGAGAGAGAGAGAAAAGAAAATATTCTCAAAGAAATGATTTCGGTGGATCGACGCTCATGCCTGTGTAGTATTTTAAAACCTACTACATACCATTTTTTCATCATTTAATCATTTGAAGCGCTAAAAGTTCTCTCAAGATAGAATCCAAACGAAGTCCTTCTCCTTTAGTTTTCTAAAGCTTTTCGATCGTTCTTGTGGAAGATTCAAAACCGGAGCTATTCCTTGCAACTGTCGTTCAGCTTTGAGGCAAAGTAGACTCTATTTCTTGATGCTTCTATGAAAGCATATTATGTTCGATTCTTGTGTTCTGTTTCTGAGTTTGGAGTATAGTTTAATGCTTTTCGAATGATACTATGATCTGTACGTTTGTAGTAGGTTCAGATTAAGCTTTTAAGTTCTTTTATGTTTAACAGAAGAGCTTCTGTGACAGCCTGAGCTGTCATCTCTTTTAAATTTTTGGGATGTACGAAAGTAGCTTCAAAATAAAGTTCTCTGAGTGTTTCCAGTGATTATGTCGTGCTAGATGGCTAAGGATGAGATGAGCTGATAGATAAAGTTGGTCTAGGTAGAACTCTATTGTGATCTGATAAGCTTAGCTAATCTATTCGAACTTCTCCAAGTTGTTGTCAATACATTGTTTTTATTCTAATCTAGTATGATTCGTTCGATTATTTTAGATTGTAATTTGATCTCCGAACTGTTCCAGTTTACACCTGTGATATGATATTTCCCTGAGCTGAATTGGACCTGCGATCTGACTTCATCACTCCAAGCTGAGTTCAGAATTTCTTTTTAAGTTTGTGATCTGTTTCTAAGCCCGTAATATGTTTTTCCTTATCTGAGTTGTTCCAAATGTGTGATCTGTTTTCCTCTCTGAGCTGCTCTAAGCTCGCAATCTGATCTGATTGCCCTAAGCTGAGTTAACTTTGTTTGACCTTCTTAATTTAGCCTGATTGTTATGAGTTTTGTTGACTTTTCCTAACTTGAGTTAACCCAACCAGCCTGTTTTCCATCCAGAGCTGATCTAAGCCATGATCTGTTTTTCATCCAGAGCTGACCTAAGCCGTGACCTGTTTTCCATCCAGAGCTGATCTAAGGCCGTGATCTGTTTTCTATCCATAGCTGATCTAAGCCGTAATCTGTTTTTTATCCGTAGCTGATATAAGCCATGATCTGTTTCTATTCTGAGCTGATTCCAAAACTTCTTCAATAGTTTTTTCAAATAAAAATGGAGTCTTAAAATAAACGAACCGCTTGTGTGAGTGATCTGTTAGTTTAAAAAGCAAGTAGTTTCAAAGTTTTATGACCTGTGCCAAAGATAAACAGACGGTCAGCTTACGAGATTGTTGATGTCACTCGAGGGACCGAGGTGTCCCTCCAAACATGAATGATAATGAGCGATAGCTCGCCATAGACATGATATCAGATGAGCTTGATCAAGAGATCAGACCTAAGAAGAATTTTCGCCCCACATCTCATACAGAACATTGAATGAGTTATTTTTATGACCGCGGATTTTAAGAAAGTTTATGACTAATTTACTTCTTTTATGTTAAATCATATGTTTAGTGTGCGGAGTTTTGCTATTATCAGATTTTATCTGTTGGGTCCCTAGGCTCACTAGCTTTCAAAGTTGCAGATGAGGAGGTTCAATGTGAGTTGGTTCATGTGAACTGAAGTAGACTGAGAGATTGTTTATCGATGGACCTACGTTTCCGTGCTGTTCAGATTGCATCTCTTTTGTTGCGTTGATCATTAAACGAGCATGTCATTATGTATTTTTGTATCAAACCTTATTACGATTAATTGTTTCCCAGTTTGAGTGAGATCAATTCGCATAATTTTTCTCAGTTCCTTAATATCGCAAGCCCCGATCTAATTTATGATGCGCGATCTGAATTGATTTCTAAAATTACAAAACCATTCTTAAATCGTATGTTGTCTTCGAATTCCTAAAATTTGAAATACGTATATTCCTTCGTATTTTCAAAATCAATTAGTATTGTTGGATCTGTTTTTACAGATCAGAATCTAAGTTTTGATTCACACAAAATCTGATACTATTGTACTAACGACTTTACTTAAGTGCGCAGGTTAAGCTGAAAAGTAAAACGCATTTTTGAAGGCCTTATCGAAGGAATTTGGCCGAAAAGCAGCTTAGATCACCAAACAAAGTTTGGTGAGTCTTGCTCGTTGGACCGTTTCGGAGGGAGTAGCATCGGTCTCGGGTGAAAATATGCAGGCACATCCCAGACCCTGCAAGATGGAACAAAGCACTGATAGCAGATTGATTGAAGAGCAGATAGCAGTGCAGATGGAGGAGTAGTCCAAGCTAGAACAGTAAGGGAACGCCCAAGTTGGTCTAGCATAGGACAACTTAGCTGGTACAGTGAGGGGACGCCCGAGATGATCCAGCTAAGGGAAACCAGATGGTAGAGGCACCCAATCTGGTTCACCAGCTTGAAGTAGTACAGCGTGATGAAGAAGCGACCAGCTCGAAGACCAGATGGGAAGGAAACCAGCTGGAAAACAAGCTCAATGCAAACCAGCCTGAAACATCAGTATAAACCAGCTAGACGGAAGCAAGCGCAGGAACAAGCTCGAGATATTGAACCAATTGGTAGAGACCAGCCAAAGTTCAGCAACCAGCGCAGTAGACAGACCAGCTGGGAGAAATCATCTGAGCAGAATGGAGCAACCAGCTCAGTGAACAGAAACCACCTCAGATACCAGTTTGAACTTGAGCATATACGAGGAATGATTTAATCAAGTTCAAACTAACTTGCTGCAACGTCTACATCAAGACAGAGCTAAAGGCTGCGACGCAATTAATGAAGAGAGCTTAAAGTCAACAAAGCCTGTAGAACCATTAATTGCAAAGGACACAAAGTACAACCATGACAGAACTTTTCAGAAGCCTTTTGCAACGGCTATATGCTTTGTGTCCAACGGCTACAATCTGCACAAAGGATTTATATATCAAGCACAATGGAACATAAGGATACATGCGCAAAAACAGTGAGAGTGTGTTGTGCAAATCCAAACAGAAAATCATAGAGACGCACAACACTTGATCTGGGGAGATAGCAGAAAATCAGCTCGACCAAGGAGCACTTCCCAGAGTGTGTGGGATTTAAATCATTTGAGAGACTGTGCTTACACTGTAAATCTCACACACATTCACTCATATTCGAGAGATTGAGCGAAACAGATAAAGAGTGAATATGATTCAAAATACTCCCCATTGTAGTCTTTGGACAGAGACGTTAAACAAGTCTAGTTGTCTTTCGCACACTAAGACGTTAAACGAAGTGTGTGTGTAGCCTTTCTCACTGAGGTATTAAAGAAGTGATGTTAGTCACACAGTCTGTGGGGCTGGTGTGCATTGGTAGAAGCTAGGAGTTCTTGCGGCTGCTGTGAGACCTGGATTTGTAATTGAGATTTATTGTTGGAATGAATCGATAAATAGAGGTTCTACTGGTTTAAGATCTCTATTTGAGTGTTTGAGTTGCATTTTCGGGTTCCATTTCGTGTGTTGAACAATTCTGGAGATTTTGTATTTTTGCATATTTGAGGTACCTGCTGGTTGACGTGTCAGCTGGTGTTGTGAGCTAGCAGCTGGTCGGTGGCAAAACCAGTCGAAGCGTGTTTTAGCGCGAGGTTCCTGAAACGCTGTCGTTGCGTGAAGTCTGGTTGCGCGTGTTGTGATCAGCAGGTGCGTTAGTGTATTTACGTTGAGGATCAAAACGACTACGTTTAGATTAGTTGGCGCGACGTCGTTTCGATGTTGCGTCTGGTACCAGCTGGTGGATTTGCGTGCGAGTGTCTGCTGGTTGTTCAGCAGGAGTAGATGTCAATGCGGGTCAACTTTCCTGTAGCTCGAAGAGGAAACGTCGTCGTTTCGTTGTTGCGACTGGGAGTCCAGCTGCGAGTGAGTTTCGCCGTTTTTGCTTGCTGCTGATATTTCGCGAGAGCTAGCGACTGGATGACGTCAGTGGAGCGACGTCGTTTGAGTTAGTTGCAACGGTTCGTTTTGAGGTTGCGACTGGAACCAGCAGAGAGAAGCGTTGCATTGTTTTGTTCTTGCGACTGGATACCCAGCTGCTGGTGTGATATCCTGTGCGACGTCGTTTGAGTAAGTTGGCACGACACCGTTTTGAGAACCAGCCGTTGGTTTGTTTTGCGATGGTTTAGCGTTGATTGAGAATCAGCAGTTGGTTCTTTGCGTCTGCTGTTTGTAGTGTTCCTGCTGATTTTGTCGGTAGACAATTATTGGTATTGATTTCCAGTCGTTGCAAGTGCTATTTTTTGGAAGACTTTGTCTTCGATTTTGTGATATAATTTCCCATCTTAGCAAATTTTCCAGCCTTTCGTTCCTTATCCTTCGAACCCTAGAACACTGTTCAGCCGTGAGCTTTTCCGATTTCCCGTCGTTTCCGGTGGTGCGAGGTAGCGTTGGACTCCTCTTGAGAAGCTCTTCCAATTCGTACCAGTTTTAGAAGCTGGAATTGGCTAGTCGAGGAACGCGAAGTTGCTGCCGTTCGAGTGTTGCGTCGATTTGGTAGAACTACGTTCTGGTTTTCGGTGAGACCTTGTTCCTAGCCATAATTTTTAATCTTTCTATGTAATTGTTGAGGTATATGGAGCAGCTGGTTGAGTGAGACTCCCAGCCGTGAGCTTGATTAGCAACCTGTTAGATTTACGTTGTGTATGCCGTGTGTTTAACAGGCTTTTACCAGAGTCTTCGGGATTTCTCGCAGTGTTAATTGTTGCTCAGTATAAGGTACGGATTTGAGCTTATATTACGGCGAGATTATGGCTTGGATGATTGTAG